>RXON01000242.1:0-113425 GCA_009667805.1 Leptobrachium leishanense
ATTCGGACCGGATGGTCCGAATCGGCCATTTTACGATTCGACCGGATGGTTCGAATCGGCCATTTTCCGAATCGAAATTCCAACTGCGCCACAAGGATCGGAAAAATGGCGGCGAGCAAGGCAAACAAAGGGGAAAATACATTACACCATAACCAACGGGAAACACTTTTTAACACCACACAATTGTCACCTCTAAATAAAAATACCAAAAACAAGGTGCGTGCCACCACACCCAAGTGTCCATGTCCCACCGTCACTGACCGCCCCTGGCTGAGGGTGCTGGGCCATCCCGTGACATATATATATATATATATATATATATATATATATAATATAATGTATGTATGTGTGTGTGTATGTCTTTTTAAATAAATCAAACCTAAATTTAAAATACTTTAGGTGTAAACACCCATTTCTTCTTTTTAAAAAAACACACAGACTGAATGAACTGTTTGATTTTCTCGAGGCACTTGGAATATAAGTAGACAACAATACAGTACGTATCTGGTGGCGCGATGGAAACGCCTAAGGGTAGCCGGTGGTTCTCTTTAGTTCACTTGTCCACATAGATCATATGGAAAAACAGAACAAAATAATAGTGCAGAATGTTTGTACAAATTCCAAGATAAGGTTATACAGTGTTTGCACTCACAAATATGGAGCCCGAACACTGGCTCTAAGTGGATCAACGCATTCGGGTGTTTCAGATTCTTTGCTTGAGAAGGTGCCCGTACTCGTTCTAGAAGGAGATTCTTCTCACATGTGGCCCCAAAAAGAGAAAAAACAGAGAAACTTTCTCGTGCAGATCTCATAAATGTGATAGCATATAGAGAATATAAAGAGTTGCAATCAACATGATTGTGGTTGGAGCTTAAAGACCACACAAGCTTGACCGAGGCTAGTGTGCGCGCATATGGACTTATTGTAGGTTAAGTCCAAAAAACCTTTGAAGCTCCCAGGACTTCCAAAGAAACGGGGAAAAAATAGATTAAAAGAAATTTATTTAAAACATAAAAAAACAATACCATTGGCACTGCCTAGTAGCCAGAACGCGTTTCGCCAGATCAACTGGCTTCATCAGCTGGTTTACAGGCTGAAGCACTGTGTGAGTTCATATACTGTCTTAAATTGTCCCCATCTGTCCTTAATACCAATCAGGCGTGCGTCCCACGCCTCAAAACCCAGTTGTCTTGGATCTGCGGCGGGCCGCCATCTTGCGCATGCGCTGTTCTCCCTCCATGCGTTCCACTGTGCGAGTCAAGTCGCTGAACCGGATATGCCCTGCGTTCCACTATGGTTCCAGCGATTAGCTTCTGGTGGTGCCGTTTCTTGATTCCTCCACAGCGGCCGGACAGTGCCAAAAAAACCCCAGAGGGAGGATAATATGAATAATATGCCACCAATGCCCATAAATCCCCTGATCCTCCCCAATTGTACACCATTCGGGGGATATATATGCATCAGTGGGGAATAAACTATACATGCCTAATAACCGTGGACTGGTGAATTTATCATGTACTATATTGCCAATATAATCTATGTGTTACTAATATTGAACAGTTGTGCAATCGGAGGTATCCTATACCCTGTTAATAATGGTGAGAACTAAAGTACATTATTAATTGTTTATAAAGTGAGCTGGTAGTTCACCCTCACATAGGGATTCTATGGGAATGTACAACATTACAATAAAAACCCAACTAAAGTATAGTGATTATACTTAAAGCACCTAATGTCATAGTATCGCTGAAAATAGTTAAAGGACATGACTAAATTAATCTATGCATAATGATGGTATGTGATGGTGAAGAATTTATACTAAAGTGCATATTGTAGGAGCAAATTTATACTAAAGTGCATATTGTAGGAGCATTATAGCCTAAGCTGTTATAAATACTTAATAATGATGGTATGTGATGGTGAAGAATCTATACTAAAGTGCATATTGTAAGAGTAAATTTATACTAAAGTGCATATTGTAGGAGCATTATAACCTAAGCTGTTACAAATACTTAATTCTATACTGGGGAATAAATTCTCCAGTGTAGTGCGTAATGTAGAGTTTACCCTAAAATAGGGAATGTGCGCAATGAAGATGTCATAAAATATAATAAAGTGATGACTACACTGCTTATAAAAGGTCATGGTAGATATAGTACCTAAGAGTGGAATACGCTGACTAAATATTAATTATAATTAAATTATGTGTATAAAGTAAGTGATAAATATAAAATTCCTTCTGGAGAATAGAATGAGCCATAAAGTGCAATTGTAAACTATAGCACAAATGTATTAATAGAGATAAATAATGTAGATAGTTCTATAGGTAGAGATAATGGAGCGTGGATATGAAGTTCCTTTATGGTAATGAGTAATTTTAATAAATGGCCACAGAACCCTGTTCCCAGGATTCCCGTCCAAAGGAGAGAAAGAGAAGAATTGGGCAATAACATACCTTTGTCCAATAGATTCTCAGTACTAAATGATGATCCAGAGGAGGAGGTTTTTTGGGAGGACCCCCTGCACAAAAAGAGCAAATCAGGGGAACACAGGGACCTAGATATAAGACTAGAAAGGGGGGGGCACAAAAAAGACCATGGGAAAAACCAGAAGAGGAACGAGAGCTGGGAAACAACTACGGAAGAGAGAAAAGAGAGAGGAGATAGTCCCCTCTAAAGGTATATTTAATTTGAGCGACAAGATATTAACGAGAACGGAGATCAGTGTCCTCAACAAAGGTTTAAAATTTGCCCCCACGAATCATATAGACAAGTTCGGAGTTTATATTGACCTACAAAGGTTCAAGCGCAAATTAAGTTTAAAAAAATATTTTTTAAAAACACCAGTAGAAAGTAGTATTTCTCATAATCCCACTTCTGATGTACACACAAAACTGCGCAATAAGTCTAAATTCTTTCCACGTCATATGATCTCTGATGAGATGAAAACATTTGAAACCCTAGTCATGAGGGATGTCGACAAGTTATCTACCAAAATAGATCATTATAATCTTACGAAGGAAGAGAATCTAGCGTTAAAAAATCTCCAAAAGGACCCTACTATAGTTATAAAGCCCGCCGACAAGGGCGGCGGGACTGTTATTCTGTCCAAGGAGATATACCAAGAAGAGGTTAACCGTATTTTAAATGATGATTCCACGTATGGAAAACTAAAAACAGACCCGATCAAGAGAGATAAGACAGCAATTGGAACTACTCCTTCAAGAGGGCTATGATTTTTAAACAAGTCAGAATTTGAGTATTTGTCTGTGAATACACTAAGACACCGTATTTTTACATTCTTCCTAAAATTCACAAAAATCCGACTAGACCCCCGGGCAGACCTATAGTGGCTGGCATAGAGTCCATAACCAGCCACTTATCAGAATATGTGGACATAGTCCTCCAACCCATTGTACGCACTATTCCGTCCTACTTAAAGGATACTCTAAATATGCTACAGGTGATAAACGACAATGAGTGGCAGAGGGGAGACATTTTAGTAACGTGCGATGTCAACGCGCTATACAGTAATATACCACATGTTTTGGGATTGCTAAAATTGGAAGAGGAAATATCCAAATCCAATATGATTAGTGAGGAACAAATGTCCTTTATTCTGGAGAGTGTTAAGTTTATACTTAATAATAACTATTTTAAATTCGAAGAGGATTTTTATGTGCAAAGAAGGGGTACTGCAATGGGCACCAAGTTTGCACCCAGCTACGCGAACCTGTACATGGCGGCATGGGAAACCATGTTCATGTACGGTTCGCGTAGCTGGGCGCAGGGCAATATTCGGGTATATAAACGATTCATAGATGATATTTTCTTCATCTGGAGAGGGGAAGAAAAAGATTTAATAGTGTTTCTGGAGAGCCTTAATGATGTAGAGTGGGGCATCAAATTGGAGAATAATTGGAGTACCCATAAGACTAACTTTCTTGATTTGGAAATCTACATAGAGGGAGACTGCATTAAATCAAAAACTTTCTTTAAAGAAGTAGACGCAAATACATACATTGACTACACAAGCTGCCATCATTCCACCTGGCTTAAAGGCGTCCCGAAGGGACAGTTTGTCCGATTAAGACGGAACTGTACAGATATAGAGACCTTCAAAGAACAGGCTAATACACTTAAGAGAGATTTTGTAGAGAAAGGCTATAGAGCGACAGATTTGGATGAGACGATCTCCGCATTGTGCATGTGTGAAAGATAGGGGTGATCTGTTGAAGTATAAACCCAGGACCCAAGAAAATGGAGAGGAGATTCGATTTATATGTGATTTTAATAGCAAAGCAAACAATATCAAAAAAATCCTTAGGAAACATTGGTATATTTTAAGAAATGATAGTGATCTAGTGAACTATATAGGAACGACACCTAAAGTAGTATTCAGGGGTTCTAGGAATGTAAAATCCAAATTAGTCCACAGTAAAACTAAAAAACCGATCAACATCGAAAATCATTTTGGACTTAAGGAGGGTTTCTATCACTGTGGCCTTTGTCTGGCATGTAAGCGCACTGGTAATAAGAGGATGTATACAGGTACTTATTTTAACCATAAACAGAACAGAACAGTTAAGATAGAGGGCATTTTAAAATGTTGTTCTAAAAATGTTATTTATATGCTACAATGCCCATGTGGCCTTTGCTATATAGGACGTACGAAGAGGGCTTTTAATGTTAGAGTGGCCGAACATGTTAGAAACATTGGAAATGCCTTTGAAAAACATTCAGTGTCCCTACATTTTAAAAATCACCACAACAGTTCCCCTAGGCCTGCAATTTTGGGCAATAAAACAGATCAGAAAAATGGAGGTTGAAGAGGATATGATTAAAAAATTAGGAAAGGAAGAAATGAAACTTATTTTTGATAATGGCACTTTAACTCCCCACGGTTTGAATGACGATTTTGAAATTATCCATTTTTTATAATAAATTGCCTTTAAGATTTTGGGGATTGTCAATCTCCCCCAAATGTACACTATTGGGGTGATCTCCACACTCAACATTAGCCTTGATCATTCAAACCATATATTATTCTGACCTTGATATTAGATTATACACAGCACATAGCACTTAATGATCATCCAGATGGAAGGATACATTTTCACCATATAAATTTTAATATAATTATCTACACGTCCATATCATCTATTTTAATTTCCCAGACCTTACTCTAGATTATTTAATACTACACAATAGTTTCGCACCACACCACTACTTGTGTGAAACACTGTAGTCCATACTTTAGTGCACTTTAGCCTGCACTTGCACTTTTTGGTTTACTCATTACCATAAAGGAACTTCATATCCACGCTCCATTATCTCTACCTATAGAACTATCTACATTATTTATCTCTATTAATACATTTGTGCTATAGTTACAATTGCACTTTATGGCTCATTTCTATTCTCCAGAAGGAATTTTATATTTATCACTTACTTTACACACATAATTTAATTAAATTAATATTTAGTCAGCGTATTCCACTCTTAGGTATTATATCTACCATGACCTTTTATAAGCAGTGTAGTCATCACTTTATTATATTTTATGACATCTTCATTGCGCACATTCCCTATTTTAGGGTAAACTCTACATTACGCACTACACTGGAGAATTTATTCCCCAGTATAGAATTAAGTATTTGTAACAGCTTAGGTTATAATGCTCCTACAATATGCACTTTAGTATAAATTTACTCTTACAATATGCACTTTAGTATAGATTCTTCACCATCACATACCATCATTATTAAGCATTTATAACAGCTTAGGCTATAATGCTCCTACAATATGCACTTTAGTATAAATTCTTCACCATCACATACCATCATTATGCATAGATTAATTTAGTCATGTCCTTTAACTATTTTCAGCGATACTATGACATTAGGTGCTTTAAGTATAATCACTATACTTTAGTTGGGTTTTTATTGTAATGTTGTACATTCCCATAGAATCCCTATGTGAGGGTGAACTACCAGCTCACTTTATAAACAATTAATAATGTACTTTAGTTCTCACCATTATTAACAGGGTATAGGATACCTCCGATTGCACAACTGTTCAATATTAGTTACACATAGATTATATTGGCAATATAGTACATGATAAATTCACCAGTCCACGGTTATTAGGCATGTATATAGTTTATTCCCCACTGATGCATATATATCCCCCGAATGGTGTACAATTGGGGAGGATCAGGGGATTTATGGGCATTGGTGGCATATTATTCATATTATCCTCCCTCTGGGGGTTTTTTGGCACTGTCCGGCCGCTGTGGAGGAATCAAGAAACGGCACCACCAGAAGCTAATCGCTGGAACCATAGTGGAACGCAGGGCATATCTCCGTTCAGCGACTTGACCCGCACAGTGGAACGCATGGAGGGAGAACAGCGCATGCGCAAGATGGCGGCGCCCGCCGCAGATCCAAGACAACTGGGTTTTGAGGCGTGGGACGCACGCCTGATTGGTAATTAAGGACAGATGGGGACAATTTAAGACAGTATATGAACTCACACAGTGCTTCAGCCTGTAAACCAGCTGATGAAGCCAGTTGATCTGGCGAAACGCGTTCTGGCTACTAGGCAGTGCCAATGGTATTGTTTTTTATGTTTTAAATAAATTTCTTTTAATCTATTTTTCCCCGTTCTTTGGAAGTCCTGGGAGCTTCAAAGGTTTTTTGGACTTAACCTACAATAAGTCCATACGCGCGCACACCTCGAGCTTGGTCTTTAAGCTCCAACACATGTGAGTTGGCAATCTTTATATCTCTATATGCTATCACATTTATGAGATCTGCACGAGAAAGTTTCTCTTGTTTTTTGCTCTTTTGGGTGGCCACATGTGAGAAGAATCTCCTTCTATGAACGAGTACGGGTCACCTTCTCAAGCAAAGAATCTGAAACACCCGAATGCGTTGATCCACTTAGAGTCAGTGTTCGGGCTCCATATTTGTGAGTGCAAACACTGTATAACCTTATCTTGGAATTTGTACAAACATTCTGCACTATTATTTTGTTCTGTTTTTTCATATGATCTATGTGGACAAGTGAACTAAGAGAACCACCGGCTACCCTTAGGCGGTTTCCATCGCGCCACCAGATACGTACTGTATTGTTGTCTATTTACTGGTTTGGGGGAAACCACTAAATTTCTGGTGGGCTTGGGTTGACTGGTGGTGGTATAGGTTTGGGCGCCGTCCATTCTTCGCTCGCTTACTTGGAATATAAGTGTTTGTTTCTGTTTTATAATGTCGGCACAGTTCTCCCTCTTGGTATTGTATAGAAAGGTGGAGTCACATTGTGAGGTAGGAGCGCTGCGAGTTCTCTTTTCAGTTTGTTTGCCTAAGGCTGGGGTCAGACGAACGCAGTGCGAACGTGCGTTGAGCCGCACTTTATTACGGCCGTAGTAGCAGCAAAAGACGTCCAATAACGGCCAATATACGAAGTACGGCTGCACGAAAGTTCAGCCGCGCAACGCAAGCAGCAAACGAATAAATTTTTTCGAGAATGTGGAACCACTTGTATTGACGCACAGAGTGCGCTGCGTCAGCATAGCGGTGTCTGGGCGTGATTAGGAGACGTCAGACGCTGCTCATGTCTGACCTACATCACGTCCATTTGTTTTTTATAGATCTGTCAAAAAATACCACCGAAATTGCGCATTGTATGACCGCTATCACGTCTTCCGTGAAAAAAATGCGTTTGGACGCATCAACGCACTTTTTGACAGTAGACGTGAAAAATGTGTTCGCCTGACCCTAGCCTTATACTTTCAATAGTGTTTATGGAACTTTGTGCCCTAAGTGTGACTGAATATCACATTTTTATTATTATTTTAGCGCTGGATGTACATATCAGCGTTTGTATTTTAAAAAGAACACACAGGCTGAAAACCACAGACATACCAGGTATCACAATGGTTAATATCTGAGGAAGTGTGAATGTAGGGTGAGAAACAATACATGTCACTTCTCTCCCATGGATAATCTGCGCATGGTATGTACTAATAACTGTCCACATCTTCTCTGGCTCCATTTCTCTTCTACTGGTGACATTATCTGTTTTTGGACTCCAAGATATGTCGGCGGCCGGTTTGCCACCAACGGCCAAACACTCAGGGAACCCAGAAGGGTTTATTGTCAGAGACACGGAGGGACGAACTGAGGAAAGATTAAAAACAAACAAACAGAGATTATTGTAAGCAAAGATGGCCGATACACACATAGCAAGCTTCCTCCGAGCCCAAGACTTATTTGATTTAAGATTAGGCAATTTTTTGCATTCTTCTTTTATTATGT
Organism: Leptobrachium leishanense; assembly: GCA_009667805.1. Taxonomy (NCBI): domain Eukaryota; kingdom Metazoa; phylum Chordata; class Amphibia; order Anura; family Megophryidae; genus Leptobrachium; species Leptobrachium leishanense. The sequence goes on from RXON01000242.1 coordinate 8,318, forward strand.
GCTAAGTGCATAGATGGACTTGCCTTGTATGGGGAGACGCGCCTCTAGCGGGTGCATTAACCCGATGATCTCAGCCGAGGGAGGCACGTAGTGGAGAACTCCAATGGCCCAAACTCGCTCATTTCTGGAGGAGCTTCACGGGATATTCTAATGAAAAATAGAGTTCCCTTTTTTTTGCCCCTTGCTGACGGTCTCTGCCTAGTTATTTTTTTTTGTTTCTATCTGGGTGATTTTTACTCCCCTTTTCTCCCTCGCTGCACGCTGCTCCTCCTCTTTGGCTCAGAGACTCCCGGACCTGGAAGTCCTTGAAACTTCTCTGCGCAATTTAGGCTCCTACGCAACTTGCGTAGCGTAAGAAAAGCAACTTGCGCACTGCTATGGGACTTTCACACTTTACGTAAACATGTTTCACAGCGCATGCGCAGTCCTGATCCGCCGGCTGCCTGTCTGAGAACGCTTGCTACAGTGATTGGTCTCAGAGGGTGATGTCATCATGCTCTCTGCATGTGACCAGAAGCCAGGAAATTCTAAATCCTGGCTGCTGGTGACACTGGCCGGAATCCAGGATTGTAAGCCACCTACAGGTGGGCCTTGGGGAGACCGAGCTCTGCTTGATTGGGGGCAAGCGGTGTTACCGGAATCCACCTGGTTCACTCGGGAGTAAAGTCGGACCGGCACGGACAATGACTGCTTAGACACGAGTCTCTTCAGGAAAGGCAAACTTTATTGTGACGTCACAACAGATGCTCAAACAGGATTCAATCACAAAGAATGAGCCCCGATTTCACTCCAACAAGGGGTTTTATACCCCGAATACATAATTAGGTACATCCCAATTAGCCCACCCCTCTGTAACACTATCCAACCCCACGTGGGTCCGTACCTCCCTTAATCGAATACAAAGACATTCCACACATTGGTCATAAATTGGCAGACTTCATGTTATTCTGACAGAAAAGGATTTACCACTTTCTCTGGTTCCTGCCTATGCCCACCTCCCTAAGACTTGTTTATTGTATATTCTAGATAAGGCCTCGTCTAGTTTCACATTTCTCTTTGTTCAGGCTCTGTCTCCGCTGACCTTGATGTAACTATTCTCTATCCTATCACTTGTGTGCCAGCTACGGCCTGGATCCTCATTAGTTTAATTTCCTTACTGTTAGTTTAACACATTCCTACGATTCTATGTAAGCTACATCCTAATTTCAGCTAATATCTACTATTTAGATTCAAGTGAACCAATGTTCTGAGCAAGATGGTCGCCTGGCTCAAGATGGTGGCCATCTACTGGCCTGAGTCCCTTACAGCGGGGTGATGAGCTCGTGATAACAGATGGGGGAACTGCCTACCGCGGGAAATGCGGTAGGGTCAGAAATGGAGCAAGGAGAACCGCAAGTTAATTGTTGAATATTCATTAATAAAGCTGTGGCCTTTGCCCTTTCCAGGTATTCATGACTCTGTGTATTATTTCGGGAAGGGGCAGGGCGTGGTATGGGGAGGTCGCAGGTCTAAGCAGTCACGCTTGCTACAGTGATTGGTCTCAGAGGGTGATGTCATCATGCTTTCTGTGTGTGACCAGCAGTCAGGAAATTCAAAATCCTGGCTGCTGGTGACACCGGGGGTGGTGGAGGAAACTCCTCCACTTCACCCAAAGATTTCACTAGGTTGGGTCAGGAGGGTGGTGGGGGAGAAGGGGGGCCCTCCTCAAATCCTGACCACCTTAAAACTATAAAGTGGATAGTTCCCTCTTTAGTAGTAACGCAGCAGAGCAAGTTTAGCTCCCGTGTTAAGAGTAGAGTATGACCCACCGATATTGGGGTACTTTGATGTAGTGAATGGATTAGTATGGCTTGATCATATTGTGTCAGTATTTTGCATTGTGGTTGAGTTTTTATCTTTATATTGTGTGTGGAGTCTTCTTGTGTGTTTTCATCTATTTAGTTTTTGTCAGCAGGCAGGACCCCCTGTACTTAAAGAAATACTCTAATGTCCTAATATAGGCCTCAATTTAATTCCTTCTTGCTAAGCATTTCCACATGATTACAATCCGCTAGAAAAATGTCCAATGCTTTATTTACAAAGATTCCCATAGACTTTAATGGTGACGCCTGGAGATAAATCATTTGTAATTGTTCATACTGTTTGTAATCATTTGATAATGCTCATCCAACACGAATTAAATAGATAAATAAATCCTATAAAGTCTTATAAACGGTTTCCTATCTTCACTGGACCGTCTCTGCTTGTGCAGAATTAATAAAGATACCATACTTTAGGCTAGGGTCAGACGAACGCAGTGCGAACGCGCGTGCAGCCGCACTTTATCACGGCCGTAGTAGCAGCAAATGAGGGCCAATGACAAGCAAAATACGGAGTACGGCCGCACAAAAGTGCAGCCGCGCAACGCAAGCGACAAACAAACGCATTTTTTTGAGAACGTGATACCGCTAGTACTGACATACAGAGTGCGCTGCGTCCGCTTGCGGCGTGTGTGCGTGATTAGGAGACGTCAGACACTGCTAATCTCCAGCCAACATAACATCCAGACGCAAAAAGTGTTTTATTGATGATCCGTACAAAATCACGGCTCAAAATGCGCATCGTATGACCGCTATCACGTATTCCGTGAAAAAATACGTCCATTCGTTCGAACGCACTTTTTCACGAAAAACGCAAAAATTGCGTTCGTCTGACCCTAGCCTTAGTCAGCAGAGGTAGCGCTGTGGGTTAGGAGATTGGGTCCAGGAGCAGGATTTCTGGATTTTCTCGTGTTATGAAGTTTACACATAATTAGCTGACACGTAATTCTGAGAACATGGTGAAAGCAGAACCTCTATTCAGAATCATCCAGAGCCTTCACCTCTTCCTTCTTATGCAGAACCATGTACAGTGGCAAGAAAAAGTATGTGAACCCTTCGGGATTACGTGGAGTTTTGCATGAATTGGTCATAAAATGTGCTCTGATCTTCATCTAAGTCACAACAATTTGAAAAACACAGTCTGCTTAAAATAATACAACACAAACATTATATGTTTTCATGTTTTTATTGAACAGAACATGTAAACATTCACAATGCAGGGTGGAAAAAGTATGTGAACCTTTGGACTTAATAACTGGTTGACCCTCCTTTGGCAGCAATAACCTCAACCAAACGTTCCCTGTAGTTGCAGATCAGACCTGCACAACGATCTGGAGTAATTTTGGACCACTCCTCTTCACAAAACTGTTTCAGTGTAGCAATATTCTTGGGATGTCTGGTGTGAATCGCTCTCTTAAGGTCATGCCACAGCATTTCAATCGGGTTGAGGTCAGGACTCTAACTGGGCCACTCCAGAAGGCATATTTTGTTTTGTTGAAGTCATTCTTTTGTTGAATTACTTGCATGCTTTGGGTCATTGTCCTGTTGCATCACCCATCCTCTGCGGAGCTTCAGTTGGCGGACAGATGGTCTTACATTGTCCTACAAAATGTCTTGATAAACTCTGGAATTCATTTTTCCATCAATGACAACAATCCGTCCAGGCCCTGAGGCAGCAAAGCAGCCCCGAACCATGATGCTCCCTCCACCATGTTTTACAGTGGGGATGAGGTTTTGATGTTGGTGTACTGTGCCTTTTTTTCTCCACACATAGTGTTGTGTGTTTTTTCCAAACAACTCAATTTTGGTTTCATCTGTCCACAGAATATTTTGCCAGTAGTGCTGTGGAACATCTATATGCTCTTTTGCAAGCTTCAAACGTGCTGCAATATTCTTTTTGGACAGCAATAGCTTCCTCCGTGGTGTCCTCCCATGTACTCCATTCTTGTTTAATGTTTTCCTTATTGTAGATGTGTCAACAAAAATGTTAGCATGTGCCAGAGATTTCTGTAAGTCTTTAGCTGACACTCTAGGATTCTTCTTTACCTCATTAAGCATTCTGCGCTGTGCTCTTGCAGTCATCTTTACAGGACGACCACGACTAGGGAGAGTAGCAACAGTGCTGAACTTTCTCCATTTGTAGACAGTCTGTCTTACCGTGGACACGTGAACATCAAGGCTTTTGGAGATAATTTTGTAACCCTTTCCAGACCCCTTTCATCTTCTGAGAGCTCTTTTCTGCGAGGCATGGTCCACATCAGGCAGTGCTTCTTGAAACCAGTAAACCCAAAACTGGTGTGTGTTTTTAAAGGGCAGGACAGCTTTCAACAACATAGAAACATAGAAAAAAACATAGAAACATAGAAAAATGTCGGCAGATAAGAACCTTTCGGCCCATCTAGTCTGCCCAATTACATGGATACTTTACCTGGATTTATCTTTTGTTTAGGAAAGCCTTATGCCTATCCCATGCTTGCTTAAATTCAATTACTGTTTTGGCCTCTACCACTTCTACTGGAAGACTGTTCCATGTATCCACCACCCTCTCAGTAAAATAATGCTTCCTGATGTTACTTTTAAACCTTTGCCCCTCTAATCTAAGACTATGTCCTCTTGTTTTGCTATTTTGTTTCCTTTTAAATATACTCCCTTCCTCTACCTTGTGGATTCCCTTTACGTATTTAAATGTTTCTATCATATCTCCTCTGTCTCGTCTTTTTTCCAAGCTGTACATGTTAAGATCATTAAGCCTTTCCTGGTAACTTTTCTCCTTCAAGCCGTACACCATTTTAGTAGCCCTTCTCTGAACTCTCTCTAAGATGTCTATATCCTTCTGGAGATACGGTCTCCAGTACTGCACACAGTACTCCAAGTGAGGTCTCACCCGTGCTCTGTACAGTGGCATGAGCACTTCCCTTTTCCTACTGCTAATACCTCTCCCTACACAACCAAGCATTCTCACAAACACATCCAATAATCTCACACTGATTGGACTGAAGGTTGGCTCACTCCTGGTTCCAATTAGCTCTTGGAGAAGTCATTAGGCTAGGGGTTCACATACTTTTCCCACCCTGCACTGTGAATGTTTACATGTTCTGTTCAATAAAAACACTAAAACCTATAATGTTTGTGTTGTATTATTTTAAGCAGACTGTGTTTTTTTAAATTGTTGTGACTTAGATGAAGATCAGAGCACATTTTACGACCAATTCATGCAAAACTCCACGTAATCCCAAAGGGTTCACATACTTTTTCTTGCCACTGTAAATAATAACCCTCCCTGATCCAAATCCAATCTCCACTGAGCGCAGCAATCACTGCAACTAACAGCCAACTATTTACACCCAAATCATAATAATAATCACTATAGGGGTTATTCAGAGAGAGAGACTATCTGGCTCCGAAATGTCAACGGACAGGGAATTTCCCCATACGGTGACATGTCGGGGCCATTCAGAGAGCAGGCAGTTTGCCAAATTTTGTGAATTGCCTGCAAGTATGGTGCCTGTTGGACGGCAGTGAAATCCCCATGGAGAAGCAATGGTTAATCTATTCAGAGACACCGAACAGCAGTGTAATGTTGCCCTGCTGTTCGGTGGATTCATTCAACAGGTTTTTTCAGGCGAATCCCATAGGCTTCAATGTTAAAAATATTCCAGTTTTAATTCAATATCTAATAAACCATTTATTCTTTTAATCTGCAGTAAAAAGTCTCTTTATTTATTGATTTAATTTTAGGATCTTTTAGGTATTTTTGGGGATTTTTTCAGAAATTTTTATTCCAGATTTTTTTAAATAGCATGTTTTTAAATTTTATTTTACAGACCTTTTTATTATCATTCATAGGACCTTTATATGTTAATTCCAGACATTTCCGTTCAGTAGTTTTTTTGCAGTGTTTCAGTGTTTGGCACTTTCAAAATTTTTTTATTTTAGTTTTTACCCATCCGGCAGCTTTTTGGCTTTTGTCTGTTGCTGGTCGGCGCTGTTCTTGGCAGGTTGGTTCCTGTGTTTGGCGGCTGTCCAGCGAGTTTGTGGCGTCTGTATGGCAGGTTGGCAGCGGGGTTCGGCTTCCGATTTGCTGCACTACGGGGACCCTGCGGTGAGTGCTGAATTCACCGCAGGGTCAGCGAATCAGACTAGCCAAAGTGCCGCAAATAAGAGCGCACCGAAATGTCGATTATTCAGTGTGCGGAATCATATGCTACATTAATTATACTGTGGAGGTGCTGCTCGGCAGTGTGCGGATTCATATGCTGCATTATTATACTGTAGAGGTGCTGCCCGCAGTGTATGGATTCATATGCTGCATTAATTATACTGTAGAGGTGCTGCCCGGCAGTGTTCGGATTTATATGCTGCATTAATTATACTGTAGAGGTGCTGCCCGCAGTGTTCGGATTTATATGCTGCATTAATTATACTGTAGAGGTGCTGCCCGGCAGTGTGCGGAATCATATGCTGCATTAATTATACTGTAGAGGTGCTGCCAAGCTGTGTGCAGATTCATATGCTGCATTAATTATACTGTAGAGGTGCTGCCCGGCAGTGTGCGGATTCATATGCTGCATTAATTATACTGTAAAGGCGCTGCCCGGCAGTGTGAGGATTCATATGCTGCATTAATTATACTGTAGAGGTGCTGCCCACAGTGTTCGGATTCATATGCTGCATTAATTATACTGTAGAGGTGCTGCCCGCAGTGTTCGGATTTATATGCTGCATTAATTATACTGTAGAGGTGCTGCCCGGCAGTGTGCGGAATCATATGCTGCATTAATTATACTGTAGAGGTGCTGCCAAGCTGTGTGCAGATTCATATGCTGCAATAATTATAATGTAGAGGTGCTGCCCGGCAGTGTGCGGATTCATATGCTGCATTAATTATACTGTAGAGGTGCTGCCAAGCTGTGTGCAGATTCATATGCTGCAATAATTATAATGTAGAGGTGCTGCCCTGCAGTGTGCGGATTCATATGCTGCATTAATTATACTGTAAAGGCGCTGCCCGGCAGTGTGAGGATTCATATGCTGCATTAATTATACTGTAGAGGTGCTGCCCGCAGTGTTCGGATTTATATGCTGCATTAATTATACTGTAGAGGTGCTGCCCAGCAGTGTGAGGATTCATATGCTGCATTAATTATACTGTAGAGGTGCTGCCCGGCAGTGTGCTGATTCATATGCTGCATTATTATACTGTAGAGGTGCTGCCCGGCAGTGTGCGGATTCATATGCTGCATTAATTATACTGTAGAGGTGCTGCCCGGCAGTGTGCGGATTCATATGCTGCATTAATTATACTGTAGAGGTGCTGCCCGGCAGTGTGAGGATTCATATGCTGCATTAATTATACTGTAGAGGTGCTGCCCGGCAGTGTGCGGATTCATATGCTGCATTAATTATACTGTAGAGGTGCTGCCCGGCAGTGTGAGGATTCATATGCTGCATTAATTATACTGTAGAGGTGCTGCCCGGCAGTGTGAGGATTTATATGCTGCATTATTATACTGTAGAGGTGCTGCCCGCAGTGTGAGGACTTATATGCTGCATTAATTATACTGTAGAGGTGCTGCCCGGCAGTGTGAGGATTCATATGCTGCATTAATTATACTGTAGAGGTGCTGCCCGCAGTGTGCGGATTCATATGCTGCATTAATTATACTGTAGAGGTGCTGCCCGGCAGTGTTCGGATTTATATGCTGCATTAATTATACTGTAGAGGTGCTGCCCGCAGTGTTCGGATTTATATGCTGCATTATTATACTGTAGAGGTGCTGCCAAGCTGTGTGCAGATTCATATGCTGCATTATTTATACTGTAGAGGTGCTGCCCGGCAGTGTGCGGATTCATATGCTGCATTAATTATACTGTAGAGGTGCTGCCCGGCAGTGTGAGGATTCATATGCTGCATTATTTATACTGTAGAGGTGCTGCCCGGCAGTGTGCGGATTCATATGCTGCATTAATTATACTGTAGAGGTGCTGCCCGGCAGTGTGCGGATTCATATGCTGCATTAATTATACTGTAGAGGTGCTGCCCGGCAGTGTGCGGATTCATATGCTGCATTAATTATACTGTAGAGGTGCTGCCCGGCAGTGTGAGGATTCATATGCTGCATTAATTATACTGTAGAGGTGCTGCCCGGCAGTGTGAGGATTTATATGCTGCATTATTATACTGTAGAGGTGCTGCCCGGCAGTGTGAGGACTTATATGCTGCATTAATTATACTGTAGAGGTGCTGCCCGGCAGTGTGAGGATTCATATGCTGCATTAATTATACTGTAGAGGTGCTGCCCGGCAGTGTGCGGATTCATATGCTGCATTAATTATACTGTAGAGGTGCTGCCCGGCAGTGTTCGGATTTATATGCTGCATTAATTATACTGTAGAGGTGCTGCCCGCAGTGTTCGGATTTATATGCTGCATTATTATACTGTAGAGGTGCTGCCAAGCTGTGTGCAGATTCATATGCTGCATTATTTATACTGTAGAGGTGCTGCCCGCAGTGTGCGGATTCATATGCTGCATTAATTATACTGTAGAGGTGCTGCCCGGCAGTGTGAGGATTCATATGCTGCATTATTTATACTGTAGAGGTGCTGCCCGGCAGTGTGCGGATTCATATGCTGCATTAATTATACTGTAGAGGTGCTGCCCGGCAGTGTTCGGATTTATATGCTGCATTAATTATACTGTAAAGGTGCTGCCCGGCAGTGTGAGGATTCATATGCTGCATTATTTATACTGTAGAGGTGCTGCCCGGCAGTGTGCGGATTCATATGCTGCATTAATTATACTGTAGAGGTGCTGCCCGGCAGTGTGCGGATTCATATGCTGCATTAATTATACTGTAGAGGTGCTGCCCGGCAGTGTTCGGATTTATATGCTGCATTAATTATACTGTAGAGGTGCTGCCCGGCAGTGTGAGGATTCATATGCTGCATTATTATACTGTAGAGGTGCTGCCCGCAGTGTTCGGATTTATATGCTGCATTATTATACTGTAGAGGTGCTGCCCGGCAGTGTGAGGATTCATATGCTGCATTATTATACTGTAGAGGTGCTGCCCGGCAGTGTGAGGATTCATATGCTGCATTATTATACTGTAGAGGTGCTGCCCGCAGTGTTCGGATTTATATGCTGCATTATTATACTGTAGAGGTGCTGCCCGGCAGTGTGAGGATTCATATGCTGCATTATTATACTGTAGAGGTGCTGCCCGCAGTGTTCGGATTTATATGCTGCATTATTATACTGTAGAGGTGCTGCCCGGCAGTGTGCGGATTCATATGCTGCATTATTATACTGTAGAGGTGCTGCCCTCAGTGTGTGGATTCATATGCTGCATTATTATACTGTAGAGGTGCTGCCCGGCAGTGTGAGGATTCATATGCTGCATTATTATACTGTAAAGGTGCTGCCCGGCAGTGTTCAGATTAAGGCTAGGGTCAGACGAGCGCAGTGCGAACGCGCGTTCTGGCGCACTTAATCACGGCCGCACTAGCAGCAGATGCCGGGCAATGACGGCCAATATACGAAGTACGGTCGCACAAAAGTCCGGCTGCGCAACGCAAGTGGAAAATGAACGCATTTTTTCGAGAACGTTAAACCACTAGTACTGACGTACAGAGTGCGCTGCGTCCGCTAGCGGCGTGTGTGCGTGAATTGGAGACATCAGACGCTGCTAATGTCCGGCCAACATAACGTCCAGATGCAAGAAGTGTTTTATTGATGATCCGTACAAAATCACGGATGAAACTGCGCATAGTATGACCGCTATTGCGTATTCCGTGAAAAAATACGTCCATTCTTCGAACGCACATTTTCACGGACAACGTGAAAAATGCGTTAGTCTGACCCTAGCCTTATATGCTGCATTATTATACTGTAGAGGTGCTGCTCGGCAGTGTGTGTATTCATATGCTGCATTAATTTTTTTAATTTTTTTAATCATTTTATTTGTTCTGGGATTTTTTTTCACTTAAGATAATTTTGTTCAGCTTTTTTTCCGTTTTTAAAATTTTTTTTCTGGTTTTTATTTTTAAAGTCAGACCATTTGGGTCAGTATATTTGCATTTTTTTAAATCGTTTTGTTAATTTTTTTTTCCTTTCATACCATTTTTAATATGATTAAATAAAGTTGTGCAATGAATATTCATAAGAAAAAAAGGATCTGTCATAAAAAACACGATAGAATCGCCAGAATTACGAAGAACAGACGATCCGAAAAGACCGACAATTTCCGATATCACGAAAAAAAGTCGATACGAAAAAATGAGCCGAAACGAAAGAAGCCGAAATGAAAAATTTAAAATCCCGAACGAGCCGAACCGAAACAAACCGAAAAAATTAAAAATAATAATAAAAAAATAAAAAAATGTTGATGTTGGCCGGACATTAGCAGCGTCTGACATCTCCTAATCACGCACACACGCCGCTAGCGGCTGCAGCGCACTCTGTACGTCAGTACTAGCGGTATCACGTTCTCGAAAAAAATGCGTTCGTTTGCCACTTGCGTTGCGCAGCCGCACTTTTGTGCGGCCGTTCTTCGTATGCTGCCCGGCATTGGACGTCATTTGTTGCTAGCACGGCCGTGATTTAGTGCTGCTAAACGCACGTTGATACTGCGTTAGTCTGACCCTAGCCTTAGTCTTTGGTTCTTTTAACCACTTTGATGCGGAGGACGCGCTCACCGCGTCCTGCCGCATCGACACTTGGCTGCGGAATACGCACCAAGCGCTTCCTCCCTTTGCAGCTGCGATCAGCCGGATTAGAATCTGTCTTGGCACAGCCTGTTATCAGTGTGTATCAGAGAGTTATACCACAGTTCAGCAAATTTGAATCTGTCTTGGCACAGCCTGGCTATCAGGGACAGTGTGTATTACTGACTTATAGCATTGTTCTGGAAAATCTATATATCTTTGATCTAATTCTAGATATCATACAATAACACGGTTTAATCAGAGTTCATCTGTTTGTTAGATTTTAATTTCCTGTAAATATAATAAATATTTAGTCTTAAAAAGCCGGTTCTTATAAATGGGCTGTGAAATTCCCCCCCCTCCATTTCTGTTAGTGTCAATACTGAATAGACCGTTCTTCCTTCTATAGGATATGAGCTGTGGCCGATTTCCTGTTATGTTCAGTGCAGGAAAATGTGCGCAGAAGCGGGAAGATGGGAAAAGGGTCTCGTGAACCATATATGGTAGTACTTTAACTGAGTGGCTAAACTTTGATGTTGTAATGTATCTGTACACTGATTGGCTATAAATTCTGTGTATTTTAATAAATAGATCTGGCTTAACGAGGAAAGCCAGACTTCTGAGAAAGACCAATACAGTTTTGTGATTGATTCTTTTTGGGGGTCTCCGCCATGGCGTAGCGCAGCTCTTACTTTGGTTTTGATATATAAGAAGAAACTTGGAAAAGGTTTATGGTAATTATAATGAATAATAGAATTTTTCAGTTGTTGTCTGAAGTGGGATTTGCCATTCAGATGTATTTTTATATTTAAGTGTATCTTTACATTTGAATGTATTCTTACATTTGCTTGTTCAGATTTTGCGAACTTGCCTCCAGGCTTGGTTTCCTTGAAGTTAAAGCTATGGTTCAGAGCTTGTTGATTTTTTTTTTTGATTTTTTTTTTTTTTTTTTGGTGCAAGGTTGGACTCTTTGTCTTGATTTGTTTTTGTCATTTTATGTATTGTAGTAAAGGAAAATCGTTTGAGGACCTCACGTGTGTTTGAACTCGCCCGCTGTGTTGAGTATTTGTATTTGCTGGAAATTGAACTCATAAAAAAGAAACGAGATGTTTCTAGTTGTTTTGTCTCCGTTCTGTGTCTATCTTGTACTTCAATTCTGGTGTTTCTGGGTCGTCCATATCTTGTAATTGTGAGAATTTTATTTTAACTGATTAGATTTTCTTCTTGTATATCAACTGATTAAGGCTAGGGTCAGACTGAGGCAGTGCGAACGCGCGTGCAGCCGCACTTAATCACGGCCGTGCTAGCAGCAAATGACGGCCAATATACGAAGTACGGTCGCACAAAAGTCCGGCCACGCAACGCAAGTGGCAAACAAACGCATTTTTTCGAGAACGTGAAACCACTAGTACGGACGTACAGAGTGCGCTGCGTCCGCTAGCGGCGTGTGTGTGTGATTGGGAGACGTCAGACGCTGCTAATGTCCGGCCAACATAACGTCCAGACACAAAAAGTGTTTTATTGATGATCCGTACAAAATCACGGACGAAAATGCGCATCATATGACCGCTATCGCGTACTCCGTGAAAAAATGCGTCTATTCGTTCGAACGCACTTTTTCACAGACAACGTAAAAATGCGTTCGTCTGACCCTAGCCTTAATCTCCCATTGAGACAGGTTTTTTTCCTCTTAATTTTTTATTTTTATTTTCTTGCGCGCTGCTGCCATTTTTTTTTCTTTATTTTTTATGCTGCATGTGTTTGCGCGCTGATTCTAAAGGATTTGCTAACTGTTTTTTCTTTAAGATTGCATGTTTGTTTTTGTTTTATTTTTTATTTTGTTTCTGGCCATTGATTGCGTCTGTTTATTTAAATGTTTGTCTTTACTAACTATTAATGTATGTGTTTATCTTTGATGTTTTGTATTTCGTAGTTTTGATATTATGTTTTTTTATATGTCATTTATGTATAGGGACTGCTTTTCGTAAACCAGGTTTCTTTGTTTCTGTGTCATTACTGCCTTGCCTCGAGTAAAAAAAAAAAAAAAAGGCACAGGAAATGGAGACAGTGACTTTCAAAAGCGCCTGCTAACTTTTTTTCTCTTTCTCATACATTCATTTTTTCTCTCTTTGTTCTTTTTTTATTTAATTAAAAAAAACCTCTTTATTTGTAATGTATAATGTTATTATGTGTTTGTATAAGGATTTTTTTCTTTGAATGCTAGTAGTCTTTTAGCAGTGCAAGTTGGATAATGGAATATGTAGTTATTTTTGTTGTTCTGTGAGTATCTATTTGGGATAATTGAACAGTATATAAAATGACATGTGTCTAATGCCTTGAAAGACTGTAGTAGCAGTTGAATTCTGGAGCTGTTAGTGCTTTATAAAACTGTAACTGTAACTGTTGTGGAATTGGGCGCGGTTTGAGTGCTTCGGTGTGCGTACAGTAGTGGAACAGAAGAAAGTAATTATGGGAGCTGGATTTACTGTAAATGGATTATAAATTGATGTATGATATATATATAAAAAAGTAGTGTATCTAGGTAATGGGCTCAAAGTTGTACATTTTCCCAAGAGAGGCGTGGTCGGTTATTTTCCTCTGGTCTTTGTTTGAGTCCAGCACTAAGGGATTGACCGCACCTTAATATAGGTTATATGTTTTGCCAAAATGGCTGACTGAGATCATTTACAGTTTTGTAACTTGTATAATGGAATATATATGTAGGTTCATGTTTAGTTGTTTGGAATCTAAGAGGATGAAGTGATATAAAGCTGAAGGATTTGAGTGAAAGTTTAAAGGAAAGCGCCTACAGGTTTAGTAGCGCTGTACAAAGGAAATTAGGCAGATTTCAAATAAAAGAAGGTGGTTTTTTTGGTTTTATTTTAGTTGACTAAGGGAGATGGAAGGTTGTAGTTTGGTATCTGAGTATTGTTTGATTTGTTTTCTTTTTCTGCAGTGGTAGCCAGATGTCTAGTATTATTTTTTTTGCTGTCTGATGTTTTTGTCTTTTGGTGTGAAGTGCAATAGCGTATAACTTTGCCTCCATTGAATATTCTTGGAGGGAATAAAACAGGTTGTAAAATAGCTGCACAAACACCTCACGTTTGAATGTTTGTTTTTAACCAATATCCTTAATAAAGATTATTGATGTTTATTAAGAATCTTTTTCTCTGAGTTTCCTCTGAGAACTTTGTGCTAATTAACGCGTCAAGTTTTAAACATGCCCTTCTATACTTTCTTTCCCAGTTCATGATATTTTTGTTGTGTTTTTTTTTATTTGAATTGAAGTTCACATTCTTTTCCTAGTCTCCTCCAATTTGTCTCACTCATGACCCCTCCTCTCCTCCGTGTTGTCTCACTCATGACCACTCCTTTTCTTTGTGTCCAAAAATGTGTTGCATTTTTTTCTCCATTTTAAAAGTATTTTAACCATATGAATTTTAAAGTTTTTGACAGGTTAATAATACATTTTTTTCCAAGTTTTTACTTTAGGTGAAAATTACCCATGCATGCCAACTTTGCTCAAGCTAGATGGAAGATTATGCGATACCAATATTGATAAAGATGTTGGAATTGAAGGAAATTTACCAAAACACATTATCATTTCACATTGCAATGTTACATCAACCGGATAATAAGGAATTATCAGACACCAGGCAATAAAATAATCTAATTATCGACAACTCATCAATAAATCATGCTATTTGTAGAAGATCATTGATTTGGAAATACAATTTAAGACATGTCAGTTTTACAAAACTGTTATTTTCAACCAATAAGACAGAAGACAAAGAAAGAAGATAATGTATTTTTATATTCTGATGTCGTCTAAGTAATAATTATTTTGTGTCTTTTATTATTTTATATTTTGTTATTTTTTTTTGTTTAGTTACAATCAATATTGTTCAAAATTCCCTGACACATTTAGGATTATTGAAGATCACATCCAATTAAAATTAGAGTTCATTAATGTATTTAGGAACATATCATTTAATGCATTTGCATAAATACGTTTCATGACATATATAGTGGTAAATGGAAAGTTTTAAGGCTAGGGTCAGACTAACGCATTTTTCACGTTGTCCGTGAAAATGTGCGTTCGAAGAATGGACGTATTTTTTCACGGAATACGCGATAGCGGTCATACTATGCGCAGTTTCATCCGTGATTTTGTACGGATCATCAATAAAACACTTTTTGGGTCTGGACGTTATGTCGGCCGGACATTAGCAGTGTCTGACGTCTCCCAATCACGCACACACGCCGCTAGCGGACGCAGCGCACTCTGTACGTCAGTACTAGTGGTTTAACGTTCTCGAAAAAATGCGTTTGTTTGCCACTTGCGTTGCGCAGCCGGACTTTTGTGCGACCGTACTTCGTATATTGGCCGTCATTGCCCGGCATCTGCTGCTAGTGCGGCCGTGATTATGTGCACCAGAACGCGCGTTCGCACTGCCTCAGTCTGACCCTAGCCTTATTCGATAAAATTAATGCTGTTTTTATTTTTTTTATTTCATTTGAGGATTGGTGTGTTTTTTAAAAACGCCAGGTTTGTTTCACAACACCGAACAAGACTGAATAGATAGTAATTAAAAATAAATAAAAAAATATATATATATTTAATAAAAGGGTGGAATATGCACTTCGGCTATTTCCCTTTTGAGCCAAAGTTGCGTATATATATTTTTCTCTAACAATGAGTCAGAAGTAGTATATTTTTTTATTGCGTGAGGCCGACAGGCTTCGCGGGGACATTTTGAAATTTATTATCTGTGTCTCTTCTTGTGTAAATTAACATTTTTATTGTTTTCGTGCATTTGAGAGTGACAATGAATGAATGGATGTATATGATTAGTGGGGTATACCATATTTTCTTTTTTTTTATTTTCTTTATTGTTGCTAAAACCATATCACATCATCAAGAAACCTGACAGTCACAATGACTGCATATGGAACGAATCATGGACATTTTGTGTCAAGGTCAAAGGTCACAGGTAATAAGCAACCAGCGCAAAGAGACAGCTTGTTCAGGAGTCCCTATGGTGGGAGCTCTGATGACATTCAATGATTATGCGTCTCAAGCTGGGATGTTAAAAAAAAAGACCACACCCTGATCTCGCACTGTGGACTATGGTATTAGATTATGGAATATTATTTTTTTTATTTAATCCCCTAGATAAGTGTGAGAAAGGATTTAATTTGTGAAAATGAGAATGTATTTCTTGAATGTGTGTATGAATGCAGGTGTATATGCGTTTTGTGGAGTGAAGCTGAACATAGAAAACACACAGATATAGATCTGACTCATGTTGATTTATTAGATAAATGAACTTTTACCTTCAAGTTATTATACTTTTCTTGTTCGGTGAATTATATTTTGGGAAATGGGAATAAATAGTTATTTAAGGTCTAGATTAGGTATTTTTGCCTACGCTCCAAGTGGTTCGCTGGAAGAGTGAATCTAGATAGATAAGTGTATTTTATGCTCATAAAGGGCCTCCTTGGGGAATCCCTTTTGTACGTTAAAAAAGGTATTGAGGTATTTTAGGAGTAAATACCAGAATTTTTTTCTTCCCGTCTGAGCATCTAGAATGATCTAAAGGTCTTAGGCAAGGACACTGTAGCCCAGGTTTAATTGTCTAAGTTTGGTTTATCTTTTAGATGATCACAGGTGATATGTGATCAAAGGAAAGAATTGTTAGATTTTAATTTCCTGTAAATATAATAAATATTTAGTCTTAAAAAGCCGGTTCTTATAAATGGGCTGTGAAATTCCCCCCCTCCATTTCTGTTAGTGTCAATACTGAATAGATTGTTCTTCCTTCTATAGGATATGAGCTGTGGCCGATTTCCTGTTATGTTCAGTGCAGGAAAATGTGCGCAGAAGCGGGAAGATGGGAAAAGGGTCTCGTGAACCATATATGGTAGTACTTTAACTGAGTGGCTAAACTTTGATGTTGTAATGTATCTGTACACTGATTGGCTATAAATTCTGTGTATTTTTAATAAATAGATCTGGCTTAACGAGGAAAGCCAGACTTCTGAGAAAGACCAATACAGTTTTGTGATTGATTCTTTTTGGGGGTCTCCGCCATGGCGTAGCGCAGCTCTTACTTTGGTTTTGATATATAAGAAGAAACTTGGAAAAGGTTTATGGTAATTATAATGAATAATAGAATTTTTCACTGTTTATCTATTGAGAGTTGAATCTGGCTGTTGCCAGCTATCAGGGTGTTGCAGCCTGCAGGAGAGTAAGTGAATCAGAGAGAGAGAGTAGAGGACAATGGCAGCCTTGCAGGGAAAATATCAGTAAAATTGCCGACTTATGCTAAGGTCAGACGAAAGCATTTTTAACGTGCGTTTAACCGCACGAAATCACGGCCGTGCTAGCAGCAAATGACGTCCAATGCCGGATAACATACGAAGAACGGCCGCACGAAAGTCCGTCCGCGCAACGCAAGTGGCAAATGAATGCATTTTTTCTAGAACGTCAAACCGCTACTACTGACGTACAGAGTGCGCTGCGTCCGCATAGCGGCGTGTTTGCGTGATTGGGAGACGTCAGACGCTGCACACGTCTGGCCAACATAACGTCCAGACGCAAAAAGGGTTTTATTGATGATCCGTACAAAATCACGGACGAAAATGCGCATCGTATGACTGCTATCGCGTATTCCGTGAAAAAATACGTCCATTCGTTCGAACGCACTTTTTCTAAAGGTGGCTAAGGCTGGGGTCAGACCAGCGCACTTTTAACGTGCGTTCTGGTGCACATAATTACGGCCGCACTAGCAGCAGATGACGGGCAATGACGGCCAATATATGATGTACGGCCGCACAAAAGTCCGGCCGTGCAAAGCAAGTGGAATTTGAACGCATTTTTTTGAGAACGCTGAACCGCTAGTACTGACGTACAGAGTGCGCTGCGGCAGCATAGCGGCGTGTTTGCGTGATTAGGAGATGTCAGACGCTGCTAATGTCCAGCCTACATAACGTCCAGATGCAAAAAGAGTTTTATTGACGATCCGTAAAAAATCACGCCCGAAAATGCACGTCGTCTGACCCTAGCCTTATATCAGAGTTCTGAATATCTTTAACCTATATACCAGAGTTGAATCTGAGTTCTGCATATCTCCAATCTTTATACCAGAGTTGAATCAAAGTTCTGTATATCTTTAATCTATATATCACTCACCATGTCAGAAAGACCAAAAAAGACAGGCAGACGCTCCCAGACACAGATAAGAGGGCAAGCAGCCTCTGTGTTGGAAGGCAGTGCCCCTGGTCGTCGTGGACGAGGTGCATCCTCTGCAGGGTCACGCTTGTCCTTTCTAACTGGTGCTGGCTGTTTTATGCTGCAGCAACATACACAGGATTTGCAGGATTGGCTAACCAGGCCAT
The DNA here is from genome assembly GCA_009667805.1 of Leptobrachium leishanense. Lineage (NCBI taxonomy): Eukaryota > Metazoa > Chordata > Amphibia > Anura > Megophryidae > Leptobrachium > Leptobrachium leishanense. Next base: position 26,286 of record RXON01000242.1, read on the forward strand.
CCTCGTCCTCCGATTCCTCTGCCAGCCAGGCTTGTAGTGGTTTACAGTCTACCTCAGCTGCCAAAGCATCTAATGCAGCCTCCATGTCTAACAGCTACTCCTGCCGTAGCCTCACCAACATACACGGAGGAGTCAGCTGAATTGTTTGACTACAATGACAGTAACATGCTGCTTGAGGATGCGCAGCAACTACAGTGCTCTGATTCAAACTCTGAGGTTGAGGAAGGGAGTATAATCAACCTAGAGAGAGGGGGTGCCAGTGGCACACAAATAACTGGCACTCATGTTGCCCCAGCAGCTGCAGCATACTGCCAAGTTGGCTCCAGTGACGAGGAGAAAGGGGGTGATGACGATGATGAGGTCACTGACTCTGAATGAACAGAGGAGTCAAGTGAGGAGGAGGAGACACAACAAACACGAGGCACAACGTCCTCTATGAGCGCTGTCGTCTCGCAGCACACGTCCAGGATCTCTGCTGTCTGGGAGTTCTTCACGACATGTGCAGCAGACTGCAGCGTTGCTATTTGTAAGCTATGTCGGAAGAGGATCAAGCGTAGGAAAGACATCAGACACTTGGGTACCACGTGCTTGAGGCGACATATGACCACCTGCCACGCAATCCATTGGCACAACACTTTGCATAGGTCCTTCTCATCTGTCTCTACCCCCACTATATGTCCTGCCATGTCATTGCCAGGATTCATGCTATCAAGGAGAGGGATCATTACTGGTTGGCAAGCCTTCTTGATCCACGATACAAAGGTAAAGTTGCAGAGCTCATCCTGCCCGCACAGAGGGAGGACAGGATGAAACCACTTGAGGACGCTCTAAAGCGACACTTGTGTAACACCTTTCCAGGCACTGGTAAGTTACCAAGTGATGACACACGTGCTTCTGAGGCTGCGGATGATCAGAGGAAGAGCGGTGAAGGCCGGGGCTGCTTGACTGATGCCTTTTTAATTTTTTTTAGTCCACGACGTCCAGGGACGTCAAATGTAGGCACCCATTGATAGTGTCTTCACCGTATGGTGCAGGACTACCTAGGGGCAAGGGCAGACCTGGATACCTTTCCAGCAGATGATCCACTGGCTTACTGGGTGTTGAGATTGGATCACTTGCCAGAACTTAGCCAATATGCTATGCAGCTACTAGGTTGCCCTTCATCCAGCATGCTTCAGGACGTTCAGTGCCGCTGGAGGTTTTGTCACAGACAAAAGAGTGCGTCTGTCCATCGACTCTGTAAACCGGCTGACATTTATAAAAATTAATCACTCCTGGATCAGCAGCTATCAATCTCCTGATGCTGACGTAACTGAATAGATCGGGGATCTCTTCTGCATTCCCAAAACCTCCACCACTGCACTCTTCCACAATACCACAAAGGGGTTACGGTGTGAAGGCACTTGCTTCTACCAAAGGCACAATATTTGGGTGCACTGTCACTGACGCCTATATCAGATTCATATCATTTTAATATTGGACCGCAGGGTCCACCACTGCACTCTTCCACAATACCACAGAGGGGTTACTTATGGTGTGAAGGCACTTGCTGCCACCAAAGGCACAATATTTGGGAAGTGTTTGGTGCGTGTATAAATAAAACCCACCATATCTCTGCCTCTCCTTGGCTGAAAAGCAGCAGGAGGGGCTTGGAGCTGCTCAGTAGAGTGGCCTTTTGGTACATTTGTTAGGTACTCACTCTGTAAAGAGGTGCCTTGAAGTGGCGAGTGAGCTTACGTTGCAATGGCCATTGAAACAAACAAAAACCTCAGTTTTGTTGTACATGGAATACATAGAAACGAGCGCAGATGACACTTTTTTTCCTTGTTATGTTTTATACATTAACTGGGCTGTTACTCCTGGCAGTTGCTGCCGCTCCGGTGAGTATGGGCGCGACGCCATTTTTTCTGTATTTATACAATATTTGGGTGCACTGCCACTGACACCTATACCAGATTCATATCTTTTTAATATTGGACTGCAGGGTCCACCACTGCACTCTTCCACAATACCACAGAGGGGTTAAGGTGTGAAGGCACTTGCTGCCACCAAAGGTAAAATATTTAGGTGCACTGCCACTGACGCCTATACTTCATTCATATCATTTTAATATTGGACAGCAGGGTCCACCACAATACCACAAAGGGGTTACTTACGGTGTGAAGGCACTTGCTGCCACCAAAGGCAAAATATTTGGGTGCACTGACGCCTGTACCAGATTCATATCATTTTAATATTTGACCACAGGGTCCAACCCTGCACTCTTCCACAATACCACAGAGGGGTTACGGTGTGACGGCACTGTTGCCGACACTAAAGGCCCAATTTTAAAGCACCTATTGTTACTTTCATCCAAAGCCTGCATAAGTTTCACTATAATTTAGCCAAAAAATCACTAAACTTGTTCTGCGTATCCTAAAACGTCTCCTCTTTTCATACAGACTGCTGCCCCAAGCAGTTGTTTATGAATAGATTAAAAGGAAAACCATTTACCGTCATTTGAAATGTAATTTTTTTGTTTTTAAATGTATCTATACATCCCACAAATCCGCCACTTCACGGGCAGGTTATGGTGACCTCCTAGGCACGATATTTGAAGGAATTTTTCGTTTTTATTCTTAACCTTTATTTCATGGAAAACGCACTGTTCCATTAAAAACGTTTTTTTAAAAATGTTTTGTCCTTGTTTCCTGTCCTTTAGGGCACTACCCGGACCCCCATCCACCTTTTATGGCATATATGCCCTCTTGGAGGGCACTCTAAAAATCGAACGTTCGGGTCCCATTGACTTACATTGAGTTCGGGATCGTGTTCGAGTTTGAACTTTTGAAATTGTTCAAGTTCGAATGCGAACTCGAACACGGGGGCGTTCGGCTCATCCCTAGTGATGGGCTGCAAAGTGAGAGTGATGGACTGGTTGGGCAGTGAGGTGTATTAGTGAGTCGGGTGGTTGGCTTGCCTGAATAGGAATGTCTTAAGGGAGCGTTTGAAGGAAGGGAAACTAGGGGAAAGTCTGACCGTACGAGAGAGAGCGTTCCAGAGGATGGAGGCTGCGCGTGAGAAATCCTTCAGTGTATCATGGGAAGAGGTGATGCGGGGGGAAGCTAGGCGCAGGTCACTGTTTGATCTTAGGGCGCGGGCTGGGGTGTATTTGGTGATTAGTGAGGACAGTCAGGTAGTGGGGAGCTGAGTTAATGAGAGCTTTGTAGGTCATCGTAAGGATTTTGAATTTAATTCTGCAGTGGATGGGGAACCAGTGAAGGGACTAGCGGAGGAGAGCGGCAGAGACCGAGCGGCGGGTGAGGTGGATGGGGAGCCAGTGAGGGGACACACAGAGAGGTGAGGTGGATGAGCCTGGCAGAGGCATTCAGAATGGATTGTAGGGGGGAGAGAGGGAGGCCAGCTAGAAGATATGTATTTCGCCCCGAGTGCCAATCAGCATGGGATCCTCTGGTGTGGATCATGTCCATTATTATCACACACCATTTCTTACCTGATACATGTAACTCAAAGCAAAGTTTTAATATGTCATCATCCAACACCTCACAGCTGGATCTCCCTGTGTCAGTTATTTCAGTATCCAGTATATTGAGGCTCAGGCTTTCACGTATCTTCCTCCTGGAGCAGATGCTGAAGGATTTCATGTCTGTGTCAGAGATAAAGCCGAGACGCTTATACAGAGGACGTATCAAACATGTCATTATTATTAAACTCTCTCTGGGATTATCTGGAAGTTGTAAGAGGCCATTAAAGGCAATGGGAACAGAGAAACAAAGAAATCTAAAACAGGAAACAGGTTATTTCTCACCAAACATCACTAATAACTAAAATGACAAATGTGCAGACATACACGGGTCTATTCAAAGAAAGGTGAACACCAGGAGAATTGGCAGGAGAAGAGAACAATTTAGACCAAATAGCGGATTTGGAAAGTGAGATAAATGGGAGAATTTTTCTGGTTTGGCTATTTTGACCTAGAATTTTCACTGCTCCAGTCATTCTCCTGAGTTTCACCTTTTTAGGGGGTTATACAGAGAGCACCGAAATATCGGTGCGCTCTTGTTCTCCGCACCTCCCTGCACTTTGGGGAATCAAATTTCCCCACCCTGCAATGTATTCAGCATTCACCGTAGGGTCGATGAAATGCAGAGAATCAGCCGCCGAATGCCGCCACCGGCAACCGCAAAACCCGCCACCAACCCATTGCCCTCTACCGCCAACCCGCCAGACAGCTGCACCAAACACGCCGGACAGCCGCCAACGAGCCGCCGAGCACAGCACAGACTAGCCGCAGAATAAAGCCGACAAGCCGCTGGACAGGTATAAAAAAAAAAAAAAGATCAGTTTCGGTGCTCTCTGAATAAACCTGTATGTGATCCTAAAGCTAATTACTGTTTGCTTGCACATTGCGCTCCCCATGTTAAGCATAGGGAGCTCAAAGTACAATAAGCTGGTGCTAGAAAGCCCTAATACCAATTCGCTAGTGGGTTTTTTAACCCTTTAGTGATTCGAGAGGTGATTGTTGCGGCACGCTATCACCTCAATTAAACTAACGCTAACGCTCATTTATGTGAGCGCTAGCGTTAACGAGGTGAGAGAGCCCCCCTGAATGAGCTTTGAGATTGTTTAGTTTGTGTAATGGAGTGCTGAAAATTGGTTATATATATATATATATATATATATATATATATATATATATATATATACGTTTATAATTACAGAAGTCATTACACCTCCCAGCAATTCAGAGAATGGCTTTACTGAGCTCATATGCTGCATTCCCCACTGTTTTGCATTCTGGGTCTGTTTTAACACAGAACCCTCTGTGTCAGTGCCATAACATACTAGATGACTTTTTTTTTAGCAAAGGTCAGGTTATGCAACGAGTCACAGCCACTCCTGGACAGCTGTTTTGGTCTTATTATGCCCTCATCAGCAGGAGATATAATACTATAAAAACTCGTATAAAAAAATATAAATACAATTTTATTAATCTCAAAAGTTAAAACATACAGGGTTATTCAAAGAGAGTCGATCTGGCCCCGAAATGTAACCGGACATTGAAATTCAGCATACGGTGACATTTCGGGGCCATTCGGCTATTCAGAGAGCAGGCAATTCGCCAAATTCTGGCGAATTGCAAGCAAGTACGGTGCCTGTTCGAGGGCAGTGAAACCCCCCCATAGAGAAGCAATGGTTAATCTTTATAGAGACACCGAACAGCAGGGAAAGGTTGCTGAAATGCCCTGCTGTTCGGTGATTTCATATGACAGGTTTATTCAGGCGAATCCCATAGGCTTCAATGTTAAAAATATTCCCGTTTTAATTCAATATCTAATAAACCGTTCATTATAAAATTCTGCAGTAAAGAGTCTCTTTATTTCTAGATTTTTTTTCGGATCTTTTAGGCATTTTTGGGGAATTTGTTGACAAAATATTTTTCTTTTTTTTCTTTTTTTCATAGTTTTTTCATTTTTCTGTAACAGACCTTTTTATTATCATTCATAGGATCTTACGTTACTAAATTCCCAACATTTTCGTTCAGTAGTTTTTCTGCAAACACTGTTTCAAATTTCAAACTTTCAAGCGAACCGTTTTGTTTTTTTTCACCCGGTTCGTCTGTGTGTGTCGGCTTTTTCCGGCGGCTGCTCTGCGCTGTGATCGACAGCTGCTCTTATTTTTCCGACATGTTTGGCTTAGTTTTTGCGACGGTTTCTGCGGGTGTTCGGTGAGTGTTCGGCGAATGTTCCGCAGGTGTTCCGCAAGTGTTCGGCGAGTGTTCGGCGAGTGTTCGGCGAGTGTTCGGTGAGTGTTCGGCGAGTGTTCTGTGAGTGTTCGGCAGGTTTGCGGCTTGTATTCTCTGCACTACGTGGGCCCTGCGGTGCTTGCTGAATACACCGCTGGGTCGGCGAACCAGGAAGTGCAGGGAACGAAAAGTCACCGAACGTGCGGTGACTTTTCAGATCTCCTTGAATAACCCTGGTAGTTACCCACGTTTCGGCTCTCTTGGGTGCCATTTTCAACCTTGAAAATGGCTCCCAAGAGAGCCGAAACGTTGGTAACTATGTTTTAACTTTTGACATTAAGAAAATTGTATTTTAAATTTCTTGAGACTTTGTATATTTTCTTAGGCCTTGCATCATTTTTTGCATCGGTTTTGCATTTTTTGAAGGAGTTGCTGGTATCCTGTGTGTGTGTATATATATAAATATATATATATATATATATATATATTATATATATATATATATTGTAACAGGGCATCATGTAGAGAGCAAGGAAAGGTCCTGTCCGGGGTTTATGTGTCACCCAGATTTCTCTCTTACACCTTCCAGAACCTCTAAGCACCTGGTTTTGCACTTTGCCTCAGTGGCAATTTAGTGCAGGTGAGGCAAACAGACATCGCTCTGGAGCATGGGGAGCAGACAGTCTCTATCTGCTGGAGCACAAGGTTGGTCATACTAGTTTGCTGATGCCTGACAAACACTAGGTTTGCAAAGGTTGTTAGTCAGGGCTATTGTATGTTTAGTTAGTGCCGGGACACGGCTAGGAATTTTCTTTGCTTTTGAACTTTTTATTTTGAACAATATACAGTGTGGTGTATAACCTGTGGGTTGCTGTAATAAATGTACCCCCGTTTGAAGAAAAGTCACTGGTCTGGTCTCTGAACCTTTCAAAAGTGCTCATCCCAGAGAGCAATTGCACCCGCTACCTATTTCCCAGCTCACATATGGTGGAGAATGTGGGCAAGTGATATCAAGAACCTGCTATTTAAAAGGACAGTTACTGAAGTGAAAAAGAAAAAAAAAAAATGGAGGATGTTATAAAACAGTTGGTGTTGGCTAATGCAGCACAGCAACAGGCTAATGCTACACAGCGGGACATGTTAAATGCTCTGCAGAAGCAAACTCAGGTGCTGCACACGCACACGCAGCAGCAGATCAGTGCTGTACAGGAACAGACACAAATGTTATTTGAAAAGCTTGCAGTTGCTGCTGAAGGCGATCGCAAGACTCTGACGGAGGTGGTGCAGACTCTGGCACAGAGGTCTCCCCTGCAAGCTGCAGATTCTTCTGACAACTCCTCACCCATCCATGTCAGTCGCTTCCTTTCCAAGATGACAGCAGAGGATGATCCAGAGGCCTTCCTGTTAACATTTGAAAGAACCGCTGAGAGGGAAGCATGGCCAAAGACACGGTGGGCAGGATTGGTGGCGCCCTTGCTAACCGGTGAATCACAGAAAGCATATTATGATTTGGAGTCTGTGGATGCCATGGATTATGACAAGGTCAAGCTGGAGATACTAGCACGGCAAGGTGTTACTTTGGCAGTGCGAGCACAGCGTGTTAACAACTGGTCCTACCAAGCTGGGAAGTCACCGCGGTCACAGATGTTTGACCTCATCCACCTGGTCCGAAAATGGCTGCAACCGGAGTCCCTCTCGGGCCACAGATCATTGAGCGGGTAGTCATGGATCGCTTCCTAAGATCCTTACCGATCGTCTTGCAAAAGTGGGTAACCCAAGGGGACCCCAAGTCGGTGGATCTGCTTGTGGAGATTGTTGAGAGGTACTTTGCAGCTGAGGACTTGAACGCCTCCCCAGTGAGCCCATGGACTTTCCGCCCAAAACCAACGGCAATCGGTTAGACTGTTCCAGGGAAAGTGGGTGGTGAGCGTGGCAAGGAGGCAGAGGGAAAAACTGCTGATTTAAACCGGGGAGGTTGGCATTCCAAAGCGGGAACACCAGTGCCCGTCAGCAGACCTAACCTGAGGAATGTAAGATGTTTTCGGTGCCAGGAACTTGGGCATTTAGCTGCGAACTGTCCATTAACTGATGAGCCTATGCAGTGTGACTTGTCTTTCAAGGAAAGACGGCAGTCTTTGTTTTCCACTGTTTCCTGCACCGCGGTGCCAGTAAAGGGAAAACACATGTGTGCAATAACTGTGAATGATAAGCATGTTACTGCTTTGCTGGACTCTGGAAGTTTAGCAACCCTTATTAAGGCTGAATTGATAGGCTCTGTGAACTCCCGGGCTAAAAAGGTTGCTGTAGTGTGTGTGCATGGTGATACTCGGGGGTGTATCCTATAGTAGCTGTGAAGTTTGGAACCACATAGGGTGATCTGAGGCACTTGTTGTTGTTCCTTGTAGAAATCAGTTAGCCTGAGTGTTCGGCCAAATTTGTATAATTCGATATTCCATTGCAAATCTTTAGGCTGAGACGTAGGCACAAATGTTAATCCCCTTGTCAGGACACTCGTTTCCTCCTCCGTTAAAAGTCTCGATGACAGGTTAAATATAGGGTTCATTTCTTCAAGGGAGGTTTGTCTCTTAGTCCAGTGTGTCCTCCCTTTTTGACCTCGTCTGGACAGTCTTGGTTTCCATGATTTTTTTAACCTGCTTCTGGTGGTGGTACCGGAGTTTTTTGCCTCCTGTCCCTGAGTAAGACCCTCAACTTGACCCCCAGATGGCACCCCTAGATCTCCCTCCGACGCTGATTCCCCTGAATTCCAAAAAGACGCTGGATTCAGCACTGCGGAGGGCGCAACAGCCTGACACAATTAAGAAACTAAAAGATAAGAGACTGGTTTTCCCTACCCAACACAATTCGGCATCGAAGGAATTAACTTCCAGCATTAGGAATAATTGTCACATTATGGAGCAAGATCTGTCGCTACCGGAACCGTTCAAAAATAAACCCATAATATGTTACAAAAGGGGTAAGAACTTAAAGGATCTACTTGTTCAAACCGATCCGGTAAAGAGTTATGAACGACAGTCAAAGGATTTCCATAATTACGGGTGCAAAAGGTGCCTGGGATGTGTCACTTGCGGGCACATGGTGCTGTCAAAGACCTTTGCTCATCTACACACAGGGAAAGTGTATAAGATCCACCATAATATTACATGCAAAACCAAATTTGTTGTATACAAAATATTATGCCCCTGTGGTAAAGCCTACATCGGTAAGACAGAGCCACCGTTATGTGAACGCATTAGGAATCATCGTTCCAATATCAGGACGGCGTACCGGGATGGAAAATCAGACAAACCTTTGGCGCGGCACTTTCTAGAGAACAATCACCCGTTGTCCTCGCTTAGATTTACGGCGATAGATCACATACCGATTCCCCCACACGGGGGGTAATCGAGGACAGTTGCTGCTGCAGAGGGAGATGATATGGATACACCACCTGCGTACAGTATCCCCTGATGGACTTAATGAAAAGATGTCTTTTTCTATGTTTTAGCATAATTCACATATGTCCAGGTGGGGCCCCTTAACAGCAATGGGGGGGTTGTTCATAGCTTTATGGTGTCAAGCGGAGCCCTCTAAGTAAGAGGTAGATGGTGTTGGTGCATTGAGGGAACTAGTCCCCGTCTATACTGTAAGCGAAATCTAGATTATCCAGAGTGGGCGTTTTGTGTGGGTCACTGGTAGTTGTGATGCTGCACTTCTGTTTGCCGAATGTAAAGGGGGTAACGTGGCCCCAGATCCTTGGTGAGCGCCCGCTGCGTTGGAGTGTTTGTTTTTGTTTTTAAGTTCACAGGAATCGTCACGGTGCTTCCTCTTTTTTCTTCTAACGACGCGCTGGGTAGTAACAAACGGCGCTGGTATGAGGGGAGGAGCCTGTAACTGTCCAGCTTTCAGGGTTGCTAGGATACCCGATACGTACCACTGAGCAAGTCTCTAGGTAGACGCATGCGCCCAGGGAAGACGCCGAACGCCAGGGTGTGGTGAGTTAACCAATTAATGTTTGTATGTCTTATGTGTATAAAATGTTTTTTGCAACATTGTTTACTTGTATATCCTGATGAAAGCCTCGGGGAGAGGCTGAAACGTTGATTTTATGGATTGAATAAAAGAATCTTTACAGTCCTGGAGTGCCACCGTGATCTTGTGAGTTGCACTATATATATATATACTGTATATGTGCTTTTCACTTGGGTGCACTTCGGCGATTCCATATTTCCGACAGTAAGGTGAATTCTCTATTCACCGGATGGTGAACATAGTGCACCGAAGATGGAGACAACAAAGCCTCATGAAAAAGTTGGAGAACGTCGCCGAAGACCACAGAAGAGGCCATGGCAAATTCTACCGAACTGCACAAAAACTGAACTCTCCTATTATCCTAATAGGTGTTTAAACCAATAGCAAAGCATTAAAATGTGTCCAAGTGATATAAAAAGGTTCTTTAAAAAAAAAATAGGTCTGTTACAGAAATAAGAAAAACAGCGCTTTTTAAAAAAATAGATAAACCAAAATTTTGTCTATAACATAAAAAATACAAAAAGTTAACAAAAATAAAAAGGGTTTTAGCTGAAAACGAAAAGATTTTATGTTTTTTCTTTTGAATTAGAAATGATAATATTTTTTTACACTGAATCCTATGGGTTTCTCCTTTTAAACCTGTCGAACTGAATCACCAGAAATCAGGGCATTTCACTGACATTTCGGTGCAGTTCGTCGTTTGGTGAATAGATTAACCATTATTTCTCTATGGGACAATTTAGCTGCCGCTGAAGATCACCAACCCGCACTGTATTTCGTCATCAATTTGCCAATATTTGGTGAATTGACAGTTTAGTGAATAGACAAACTGCCACGAAATGGTGAAATTCAATTTGTTGGCAAGTTCAGTGCTTAGTGAAGAGATACTATCATGTCTGAACATTTCATTCCTATAAACCCGCAGCGTTATGAAATGATTATGAAGAGGACATACCTGCCGGAAGCACAGTCTTCCAAAGAAATATCATCAGGTAAAAAGCAATGGTTACTCTGTGTGAACGATCCATGTTACGGCTCAGGCTTCATCTGCACAATGAATTCAGTCACAAGCTCCCTGACAAGTCGTGTCTGTGTGTCTGTGTGGTTGTGGTATTGTTTACAGAACAAGATATAGAGTTCCTGCTACAAAGTAACCATTGACTAGAGGAAGAGGTTAGGTCTATATTTACAGGGTTATTCAAAAAGAATCGAAAAGTCACTGCACGTTCGGTGACTTTTCGTTCTCTTCAATTCGGTGGGATTTGGCAATCTCATTTCGGCGACCCTGCGGTGTATTCAGCAAACACCACCACAGGGCCGTCATACTGCAGGGAAATGCCGCTGCAAACCCGACGAACACTCACCGCAAAACCCGGCGAGCGCACACCGAAACCCACAAAAACATCTGGATTAACCCCGCCGAACACGCCGGAGAAACCCGATCAGCCACCGATCACAGTGCAGAGCAGCCGCCGGAAAAACCCGACACCGCAGATGAATGGAGTGAAAAAAAATAACTGTACGCTTGAATGTTTGAAAAGTGAAACTCTGTTTACAAAGAAACTACAGAGCGAAAATGTCTGAAATTTACATAGAAGATCCAATGAATGATAAAAAAAGGCTGTTACAGAAAAAAGAAAAAACTATTAAAAAAAACGAAAAAAGAATGTTTGCAAAAAAATCCCAAAAATTACCTTAAAGATCCTAAAAAATCTATAAATAAAGAGACTCTTTACTGCAGAATATTATAATAAACGGTTTATTAGATATTGAATTAAAACGGGAATATTTTTAACATTGAAGCCTATGGGATTCGCCCGAATAAACCTGTCGAATGAAACCACCGAACAGCAGGGCATTTCGGCAACTTTTCACTGCTGGTTTGTGTTCTCTGAATAGACGAAGCATTGCTTCTCTATGGGGATTCACTGCCCTCGAACAGGCACCGAACAGGCACCGTATGTGCAGGCAATTCAGCAGCATTTGGCGTATTGCCTGCTCTCTGAATAGTCGGATGGCCAGGAAAGGTAACCGTACGCTGAATTTCACTGTTCGGTTCCCTTTCGGACACAATTCGGATCTCTTTGAATAACCCTGATAGTCATTAATTTGTGGTCCATATATGAATATATCACCAAAGTATAGCAGTATGTTGTGATACCTTTTCATTGGACTGACGTTATACTATCGAAAGCTTATCTTTTAAATGTAACGCTCTTCTTCAGGTCAAGAAGCTTGTCTTTTAAATGTAACGTTAGTCTAAAGAAATATCATTATATACTGCTAAACTCTATTTATTTTGACACGGCTAATCCAAGACTATATATATGTGTAAACGATGTAAGATGCACTCAGGGACTTCCAATAAAACAATAAACTTTATGATAAGAAATGTAAAAATGACATAGGTCCGACGCTTCGGCTCTATCTGAGCCTTTTCATGGTAAATTTTACAATGATTCAAATGAAATTTAAACATGTATGTAAAGGGAATAATTAACTCACCAGCTGCGTCGTACGTCCCAGAATGGAACACCATCTGCAAACGGAACTAACATGTCGGCAAAACTTCAAACAAAAATTCAGATTCTGTATCATTAGAAATTATCAGGGTTAGGGTTAGGGTTTGTGTTAAAGTTTATTTGAGTTATAAGATTAGGGTCAAGGCTAGTGTTAGAGTTACAGTTTCTGTATTTATTAAAAATAATTGGTCAGGGTCACAGTTCATGCTTGTTTCATGATTATGGTTGGTGTCACAGTTCATGCTTGTTTTATGATTAGGGTTAGGGTCACAGATCATGCATGTTTTATGATTAGAGTTAGGGTCACAGTTCATGTTTGTTTTATGATTAGGGTCACAGTTCATGCTTGTTTCATGATTAGGGTTAGGGTCACAGTTCATGCTTGTTTTATGATTAGGGTCACAGTTCATGCTTGTTTTATGATTAGGGTTAGGGTCACAGTTCATGCTTGTTTTATGATTAGATTGGAGTTAACCCCTTGCTGCCACCAATGGTGGAGATAGGGGGTTCATTGGAACCTCCTATCTCCCGATCCGTGGCAACTAGGGGTTAATGTTTGATATTGTTGGATCGGCCAGAGCATGGCCTTTCCAGCGATACCAAACATGACCATGTTATAAAAAATAAAAATAAACAAATATAAAAAATAATAATAATAATAAAAAAAATAAACAAGTTTTTCTTTTAATTTCTTTTGTTAATGCACCAATATTGTTCCCATTTAATTTATAATGTGAATAATGATGCTGCACTAACGATTTTTGTATGGGGTGTGTTTGTTAAAAATCGCATAAGTTTTCCCAAAAAAATATGTAACGAGACCCCATTTCTAATTTTTTTAACAAGTGCACCCCATACAAAATATAACCGCAAACGATTGCATGTTAAAATGTGAAAAAAACACTTTACACGTTGTAAATTATCGAAAATTCAAATTTTATTGCATATTTTGTTGTAATATACAGACAGGACATGACGTATACATATAATATTGATATATTATGAATCTGCCGAGTCTGCCGGAAAGAACAATATATAATATGTCTGGGTCATATACTAAAATAAGGCTTCAAAACGCATTTAAACATGATGAGCGAAACCAGTAAAAATTACCTCAGCACACAGGCAGGAAATGCCTCAGCAGCGAAAGGGTTAGGGTCACAGTTCATGCTTGTTTTATGATTAGGGATAGGATCACAGTTCATGCTTGTTTCATGATTAGGGTTAGGGTCACAGTTCATGCTTGTTTCATGATTAGGGTTGGTGTCACAGTTCATGCTTGTTTCATGATTAGGGTTAGTGTCACAGTTCATGCTTGTTTCATGATTAGGGTTGGTGTCACAGTTCATGCTTGTTTCATGATTAGGGTTGGTGTCACAGTTCATGCTTGTTTCATGATTAGGGTTGGTGTCACAGTTCATGCTTGTTTCATGATTAGGGTTGGTGTCACAGTTCATGCTTGTTTCATGATTAGGGTTGGTGTCACAGTTCATGCTTGTTTCATGATTAGGGTTAGGGTCACAGTTCATGCTTGTTTCATGATTAGGGTTAGGGTCACAGTTCATGCTTGTTTCATGATTAGGGTTGGTATCACAGTTCATGTTTGTTTTATGATTAGGGTTAGGGTCTTGTCACTGCCACCCATCAGGGGGTCTCACTGATTTATAGGTGGTTTCTGGGAATTTTAATCGGTGTCTTGTCACTGGCTGCCAGCTATCAGGGTGTCTCACTGAGTTATACCAGAGCTCTGGAAATCTTTAATCTAGATAACACCGTTGAATCAGAGTTCTGCATATCTTTAATCTATATTTTATTATTATTATTCTTTATTTATAAAGCGCCAGCATATTCCGCAGCGCTGTACAATAAGCACAGTATAGACAGGGTTACAATACATTGTCAAATGTTGTTCAAACAGTACAGGAGGAGATGAGGGCCCTATTCCCGTAGGAACTCACAATCTAGGAGGGTTGGGGTTGGAAACAGGAGGAGAGGACTGTAAGGTGAGAGTGATTGATGGTTGTGTCAGTGAGTTGGGTGGTAGGCTTCCCTAAATAGGAATGTTTTAAGGGAGCGTTTGAAGGAAGAGAAGTTAGGGGAAAGTCTGACAGTACGAGGGAGAGCGTTCCAGAGAGTGGGGGCTGCGCGTGAGAAATCCTGCAGTCTATCATGGGAAGAGGTGATGCGGGGAGAAGCTAGGCGCAGGTCACTGTTTGACCTTAGGAAGCGGGCTGGGTGTATTTGGTGATTAGTGAGAAAGGTAGTGGGGAGCTGAGTTAGTGAGGGTTTTGTAGGTAAGGATAAGGATTTTGAACTTAATTCTGCAGTGGATGGGGAGCCAGTGAAGGGACTCGCAGAGGGGAGCGGCAGAGACAGAGCGGCGGGTGAGGTGAATTAGCCTGGCGGAGGCGTTCAGGATGGATTGTAGGGGGAGAGGCGGGACAGAGGGAGGCCAGATAAGAGATTATTGCAATAGTCGAGTCGGGAGATTACCAGGGCGTGTATGAGTTGTTTTGTGGTGACAGCGGTAAGAAATGGCCGAATTCTGGAAATATTACGCAGTTGGTATCGGCAGGAGGAGGAAAGAGACTGGATGTGGGGATGAAGGAAAGCGCAGAGTCAAGTGTAACTCCAAGACAGCGAACTTGGTTTGATGGGGAGATGGTGATACCCTCCACCGTGATAGAGAAGTCAGGAGGTGGGGAGGCACTGGAGGGAGGAATAAGTAGGAGCTCAGTCTTTGACATGTTGATCTTTAGGTGAAAGGTAGAAGTAAAGAGCAGAAGCGTGAGAGAAAGCATGATATAGACGTGAGTTTACCAGAGTAAAAAGTAGGCCTTGCAGTCCCGCAACTCCAGGAATCAACTCTGAACGTCCACTTAAGAATGCCACTCAACTCCAGGAATTATCTCTGAACGTCCACTTAAGAATGCCACTCAACTTCAGGAATCAACTCTGAACGTCCACTTAAGAATGCCACTCAACTTCAGGAATCAACTCTGAACGTCCACTTAAGAATGCCACTCAACTTCAGGAATCAACTCTGAACGTCCACTTAAGAATGCCACTCAACTCCAGGAATCAACTCTGAACGTCCACTTAAGAATGCCACTCAACTTCAGGAATCAACTCTGAACGTCCACTTAAGAATGCCACTGGAAATGACACTGGAGCCTGGCTCAATGGAGCCTGGTATAGTTGTTATATAGCGCGGACTGATTGCATTCAGGCAGTTAAAAATGTCAACACCTGAAGCTGGATGGGCTGTGTCAATAGGGCAGGAGATTCACATGCTAATTAGCAAAGCAAATGGTGGAGAAAAACAAAAATAAATAAAAACAGCAAAAAGACCAAGGTAATGCTACAATGTGGGTGCCTGCGAATACTGGGTGATGGGGGTCCTACCAGCAAAAGTATGCAGGGGATCAGTTGAGATGTGGGTGTCTGTGGATGATGGGTGATAATGCCAGCAAAAGTATGCAGGGGATCAGTTGAGATGTGGGTGTCTGTGGATGATGGGTGATAATGCCAGCAAAAGTATGCAGGGGATCAGTTGAGATGTGGGTGTCTGTGGATGATGGGTGATAATGCCAGCAAAAGTATGCAGGGGATCAGTTGAGATGTGGGTGTCTGTGGATGATGGGTGATAATGCCTAGCAGCAAAAGTATGCAGGGGATCAGTTGAGATGTGGGTGTCTGTGGATGATGGGTGATAATGCCTAGCAGCAAAAGTATGCAGGGGATCAGTTGAGATGTGGGTGTCTGTGGATGATGGGTGATAATGCCTACCTGTGGAGAGAGGAGACACAGGAATTAGGGATCGTGATGGCGTAGGGGATCTTGATAAAACTCCAGGAATCAACTCTGAACGTCCACTTAAGAATGCCACTTGGAAATGACACTGGAGCCTCACTCACCATGTCAGAAAGACTAAAAAGGACAGGCAGACGCTCCCAGACACAGATAAGAGGGCAAGCAGCCTCTGTGTCGGGAGGCTGTGCCTCTGGTCGTCATGGACGTGGTGCATCCTCTGCAGGGCACGCTTGTCCTTTCTAATAGGGATGAGCTGTTCGGTTCGATCTGTTCGGAGTTCGCGTCGAACATCGGCCGTTCGGCTATTCGCCGAACTCCGAACATCTCCGCGTGTTCGGTTCGAGTTCGCCCACAATGGACAACAATGCACTTTTCCACTGGCCTGAAGCTTGTAATTGGCTACAGCCTTGCACCTGACCACAGGTCAGGTGCAAGACAGGTGCAGGACTATGCCAATCACAGCTCAAAATCCTGATTGGGCAAATTTTTCACAATCATGGGCTCACAGAGCTAAGTCCCGCAGCACACTATATAAGGCGTCCCTCGCAGCCCCAGCACGTGAATTTTGAGAGAAGATTGTTCTGTTAGTGTGTGTTCTCACTGCCAGCAGCTATTGGGGGGGGGTCTCACCTCTACAAGATATCTGGGAATTGTTGTAGACTTGTGCACCGACTTTTTTTTTTTGTTCGATTTGGTTCAGTTCATTCGGATTTTGTAAATTTTCGGTTCGGCTCGTTTCGACCGATTTCCGGTTCGGTTCGGTTCTGTTCGTTTCGGTTCGTTTTTCATATCAACTTTTTTTTCGTGATTTCGGAAATTTTCGTGTTTTTCGGAACATCTGTTCTCCTCGTTTCAAAGTGTCTATTCGTTTTGACATAAACTAGTGGTTTTTCGGATCCGATATTTCTGTCGATACGATACGATTTCTCATGTTTTACAAGAAGGATACATTGAGATTTCTCTAGTTTCCCGGGAAGGATACATTGAGATTTCTCTGGTCTCCCGGGAAGGATACATTGAGATTTCTCATGTTTTCTGGGAAGGATACATTGAGATTTCTCATGTTTAACAAGAAGGATACATTGGGATGGGAATGATACAAAATTACAGAATCAGCGATATAACCGAAAAATGCGATGTCCGAAATTACTGAAATGGAACCAAAATCAGGAATTGAGCAGAAATCACGAATGGAACGAAAATGAATTTTGATTTTATACATTTCTAGTCCATTCGAAAATTCAGAAAAGTTTTAGTTTCGGCTCGGAAATTTGTTTGGATCTGCCGTTTTCGGATCCGAAAATTTTCGGAAAATCGGCCTAATCCGAATGCACGAATCGGGAAATTTCGTGGAAATTCCGAAACCCTAAATTGTTGTAATCTGTGTGTTCTCACTGCCAGCAGCTATTGGGGGGGTCTCACTTCTACAAGATATCTGGGAATTGTTGTAATCTGTGTGTTCTCACTGCAAGCAGCTATCTGGGAATTATTGTAATCTGTGTGTTCTCACTGCCAGCAGCTATTGGGGGGGTCTCACTTCTAGTAGATATCTGGGAATTGTAATCTGTGTCTTGTTGTCACTGCCACCCATCAGGGGGTCTCACTGATTTATAGGAGGTTTCTGGGAATTGTAATCTGTGTCTTCTCACTGCCAGCTATCAGGGGGTCCCACATACTTCTATCAGATTTCTGAAAATTTTAATCTGTGTCTTGTCACTGCCACCCATCCGGGGGTTTTACTGATTTATAGGAGCTTCCTGGGAATTGTAAACTGTGTCTTGTCACTGCCACCCATCAGGGGGTCTCACTGATTTATAGGAGGTTTCTGGGAATTGTAATCTGTGTCTACTCACAGCCAGCTATCAGGGGGTCCCACATACTTCTAGCAGAGTTCTGCAAATTTTAATCTATGTCTTGTCACTGCCACCCATCAGGGGGTCTCACTGATTTATTGGAGGTTTCTTTGAATTTTAATCTGTGTCTTGTCACTGTCTGCCAGCTCTCAGGGTGTCTCACTGAGTTATACCAGAGTTCTGGAAATCTTTAATCTAGATAACACAGTTGAATCAGAGTTCTGCAGCATATCTCCAATTTTTATAACAGAGTTGAATCAGAGTTCTGTGTATCTTTAATCTATATACCACTCACCATGTCAGAAAGACCAAAAAGGACAGGCAGACGCTCCCAGACACAGATAAGAGGGAAAGCAGCCTCTGCGTCGGGAGGCTGTGCCCCTGGTCGTCGTGGACGTGGTGCATCCTCTGCAGTGGCACGCTTGTCCTTGTTTCTAAATGGCGCTGGCCATCTTAAGCAGCAGCAACATACAGAGGATTTGCAGGATTGGCTAACCAGGCCATCCTCATCCTCCGAGTCCTCTGCCAGCTAGGCTTGTAGTGGTTTACAGTCCACCTCAGCTGCCAAAGCATCTAATGCAGCCTCCATGTCCACAGCTACTCCTGCCATAGCCTCACTATCATACACGGAGGAGTCAGCTGAATTGTTTGACTACAGTGACATGCTGCTTGAGGATGCGCAGCAACTCCAGTGCTCTGATTCAAACTCTGAGGTTGAGGAAGGGAGTAAAATCAGCCTAGAGGGAGGGGGTGCCAGTGATTAGGGATGAGCTGTTCGGTTCGATCAGTTCGGAGTTCGATTCGAACTTTGGCCGATCGCAAGTTCGTGAACTTCGAACTTTTTGGCGTGTTCGGTTCGAGTTCGCAAAAAAAGTATAAAAAATGCTTAAAAAATACTAAAAAATCTAGAAATAAAGAGACTCTTACTGCAGAATATTATAAGCAATGGTTTATTAGATATTGAATTAAAAACTAATGTCTAAGTGCAAAGATTCTCACCTCTAAATGACCTGTGTTGTCAAAGTTGTAAACAACAGCAGGGTTATTCAGAGAGCGTGAAAAGCAGGAGAATGACTGGAGAATGACTGGAGAATGAAAAATTCTAGGTCAAAATAGCCGATTTGGAAAGTGAAATGAAAGGGAGAATTTTTCTGGTTTGGCTATTTTGACCTAGAATTTTTCATTCTCCAGTCATTCTCCTGCTTTTCACGCTCTCTGGATAACCCTGCAGGTGTTTTTAGTCCAGTGTAATGAATTTAATACATTGTATGTATGTAGACTATACTGAGGGTGTGGTGTCTGTTTCTGAGAAGTGTTAATTTCTCTCCTAAATCTTCCTCTAATATGCTGCATATCACTGCTGTGTGCTCAGCTAATTTTTACCGCTTTCGCTCATCATGTTTAAACGCGATTTGAAGCCACATTTTATTAAATAACTCAGACATATTAGATATCATTCTTTTCAGCAGACTCCGCAGTTATATAATATATCATTTTTATATGTATACGTCATGTCCTGCCTGTATAGTATGACAAAAAATGCAATAAAAATTGAATTTTTAATCATCTGCAGTGTGTAAAGTGTTTTTTTTTTTCACATATTAGCACGTGAGCGTTTGCGGTTATGTTTTCTATGGGGTGCGCTTGTACAAAAATTAGAAATGGGGACTTGTTACATTTTGTGGGGGGAATTTCGTGATTTATAGCAAACGCACTCCATAGAAAAAAATCATTAGTGCACCATCGTTCACATTATAATTGAAATGTGAACAATATTGCTGCATTAATAAAAATAACACACAAAAAAAATACATGTTTTTATTTTATTTTCATTTTTTTTACTTTATACCTGGTCATGTTGGGTATCATTCGAAACCGGGTACCGGAGATACCCCTGCAGTATAAGCAGAATGTACCGGAGATACCCTTGCAGTATAAGCAGAATGTATCGGGGATACCGCTGAAGTATAAGCACAAAGTACCGGGGATACCCCTGCAGTATAAGCAGAATGTACCGGGGAAACCCCTGCAGTATAAGCAGAATGTACCGGAGATACCCCTGTAGTATAAGCAGAATGTACCGGAGATACCCCTGTAGTATAAGCAGAATGTACCGGGGATACCCCTGCAGTATAAGCAGAATGTACCGGAGATACCCCTGCAGTATAAGCACAATGTACCGGATATACCCCGGTCTCCTCTTTTAATACAGACTGCCACCCCAAGCAGTTGTTTATGAATAGAATAAAGGAAAAGCATTTACCGTCATTTGAAACATCATTTTTTTGTTTTTAAATGTTTCTATACATCCTACATATCCGCCACTTCACGGGCAGGTTATGGGGACCTCCTAGGCACGATATTTGAAGAAATTTTTCGTTTTTATTTTTAACCTTTATTTCATGGAAAACTCACTGTCCCTTTAAAAACAGTTTGTTTTTTTACTTTTCGTCCTTGTTTCCTGTCCCCCAGGGCACTACCCGGACCCCATATGTAGCATATATGCCCTCTTGGAGGGCACTCTAAAAATCGAATTTTGAGTCCCATTTACTTGTATTGAGTTCGAGTTCTAGTTCGCATTCGAACATTTGAAAAGTTTGAGTTCGAATGCGAACCGAACTCGGGGGTGTTCGGCTCATCCCTACCAGTGACACACAAAGAACTGGCACTCATGTTCCCACAGCAGCTGCAGCATATTGCGAGGTTGGCTCCAGTGACGAGGACATAGGGGGTGATGACGATGATGAGGTCACTGACTCCACCTGGGTGCCTGATCGAACAGAGGAGTCAAGGGAGGAGGAGGAGGCACTACAAAAACGAGGCAGAACGTCCTTTATGACCAAGGCATCAGAAGTCACAGCTGCTCATTTGCAGAGCGCTGTTGTCTCAAAGCACATGTACAGGAAGTCTGCTGTCTGGGAGTTCTTTAAGAAATTTGCAGCAGACCGCACCGCTGCTATTTGTAATCTATGTCAGATGAGGATCAAGCGTGTGAAAGACATCCCACGCTTGAGTACCACATGCTTGAGGCGACATATGACCACCTGCCACGCATCCCGTTGGCACAACACTTTGCATAGGTGCTCCTCCTCCTCATCTGTCTCTACCCCCACTATAAGTCCTGCCATGTCATTGCCTACAACCTCCACTGACAGGAATGATGCTACAGTAATGGGTGTACCAGGTCCTTTCTCAGAATGTGACAGCATCCCATCAGCTGAAGATTTACGCAGTCAGATTACGTTGCCCCAGCTGCTGCAGCGTAAGAAAAAATATAGTCCCAACCATCCCCAAGCACAGCGTCTAAATGCCAGCTTAGCAAAATATGTCGCATTACAGCTGCTGCCTTTCCAGCTGGTGGACTCTGCTGCTTCCCTTCGTGAATTTGCTGAATGTGCTGTACCACAGTGGCAGGTTCCAAAATGCCATTTCTTTTCACTGAAGGTCATTCCATCACTATACCAGCACGTGGAACACAATGTTATGGAGTTATTAGGAAAGGCAGTCAGCAGCAAGGTGCACATGACTTTAGACACGTGGACCAGCAAGCATGGACAGGGCCGTTACATTTCCTCCACGGCACACTGGGTAACTCTGATTTCAGTTGGGAAGGATCCAGGATGGGGCTCTGTGCTGGAGCTTGTTCATCCACCATGCCTCCAGAAAGCTGCTTGTATGAGGTCTGTCTGCTCCACCACCTCTTCCTCCTCCTCCTTCTCTGTCTCTGGCGAAGTGGCAGTTAAACCGATGCGTGGCAGGGGCTACGCAATGGCTCAAGCAAAAAGATGCCATACTGTGCTTGAGCTGGTTTGTTTAGGGGACAGGAGCCACACCGGGCCAGAAATTATGTCAGCTCTGCTGGGGCAGGTGCAAAGATGGTTAACACCACGCCAGCTTCAGCTGGGAATGGTCGTCTGTGATAAAGGCAGCAACCTTCTCTCCGCCGTACGCCAGGGTAAGTTGACGCATGTACCATGCCTAGAACACGTCCTAAATCTGGTGGTACAGTGTTTCCTAACCAGGCACTCAGGGCTGGCAGAGCTTCTCAGCCAGGTCAGAAAATGCTGCAGCCACTTCAGATGGTCATTTCCAGCAAGTGTTCGCCTGGCAGAAATTCAAAGAGAATTCTACCTTCCCACAAACCGTCTGATCTGTGACATGCTACCAGGTGGAACTCGACATTGGCAATGCTGCAGCGTCTGCACAAGCAGCAGAGGGCCATCAATGAGTACCTGTGTGAGTATGGCACAAGGACAGGTTCAGGTCAATTTGGTTTTTTCCCCCCCTCAGTGGCTGATGATCAAGGATGCATGCACTGTACTGTCACCATTTGAGGAGGCAATGAGGATGGTGAGCAGGGACAGTGCATGCATCAGTGACACAATTCCTTTAGTGTTCCTGCTGGAGTGCACTCGGCGGGGAATTATAGATGTGGCACTAGAGGCAGAGCAGCGTGAGGAAGAGGAGGCCTTCCCTAGCTCTCAAGGCCCCAGTCTTTACACAGACAGCATTCCTGCGGGTCCTCAGATCAGACAGGAGGAGGATGAGGAGGAGGAATATTTAAGTAGTGGGGGCATTGAAGGAGGGGATTCCTCAAAGGAGGGTTTTGTGTGCCCAGAAACCCAAGGACCAGTACGTGGCTGGGAGGAGGAAGTGCACGATGGGGTCATCCTCATTGACCAGGAAGACTTGGAGCACAGGATGACAAAACTTGAGGACGCTCTAAAGTGACACTTGTGTAACACCTTTCCAGGCACTGGTTGGTTACCAAGTGATGACACAGGTGCTTCTGAGACTGTGGATGATCAGAGGAAGAAAAAAATTTTTGGGTTCACGACGCCCAGGGACATCAAATGTAGGCACCCATTGCCAGCATCTTCACCGTATGGTGCAGGACTACCTAGGGGCAAGGGCAGACCTGGATACCTTTACAGCAGATGATCCACTGGCTTACTGGGCGTTGAGATTGGATCACTGGCCAGAATTAGCCAATATGCTATGCAGCTACTAGGTTGCCCTTCATCCAGCGTGCTTTCTGAAAGGACGTTCAGTGCCGCTGGAGGTTTTGTCACAGACAAAAGAGTGCGTCTTTCCACCGACTCTGTAGACCGGCTGACATTTATAAAAATGAATCAGTCCTGGATCAGCAGCTATCAATCCCCTGATGCTGACATAACTGAATAGATCGGGGATCTCTTCTGCATTCCCAAAACCTTTACCCCTGCACTCTTCCACAATACCTCAGAGGGGTTACATTGTGAAGGCACTAGCTGGCACCATAGGCCTAATATTTGGGTGCACTGCCACTGACGCCTATACCAGATTCATTTCATTTTAATATTGGACCACAGGGTCCAACCCTGCACTCTTCCACAATACCACAGAGGGGTTACGGTGTGATAGCACTGTTGCCGACACTAAAGGCCCAATTTTAAAGCACCTATTGTTACTTTCATCCAAAGCCTGCATAAGTTTCACCATAATTTAGCCAAAAAATCACTAAACTTGTTCTGCGTGTTCTAAAATGTCTCCTCTTTTCATACAGGCTGCCGCCCCAAGCAGTTGTTTATGAATAGATTAAAGTAAAACCATTTACCGTCATTTGAAATGTCATTTTTTTGTTTTTAAATGTTTCTATACATCCTATAAATCCGCCACTTCACGGGCAGGTTATGGGGACCTCCTAGGCACGATATTTGAAGGAATTTTTCGTTTTTATTCTTAACCTTTATTTCATGGAAAACTCACTGTTCCTTTAAAAACGTTTTTTTAAAAACTCTTTGTCCTTGTTTCTAGGGATGTGCATTTCGGGTTTTGGAATTTCGGAATTTTCACGAAATTTCCTGATTCGTGCATTCGAATTCGACCGATTTTCCGAAAATTTTCATATCCGAAAACGGCAGATCCGAAAAGGTTTTCGAGCCGAAACGAAAACTTTTCGGAATTTTAAAATGGAGTAGAAATGTGTAAAATCGAAATTCATTTTCGTTCAATTCGTGATTTCGGCTCCATTCCTGATTTCGGTTCCTTTTCAGTAATATCGGACATCGTATTTATATCGCTGATTCTGGAATTAAATTTTGTATCATTCCCATCTCGATGTATCCTTCCTGGAAAACCAGAGAAATCTCAATGTATCCTTCCTGGAAAACCAGAGAAATCTCAATGTATCCTTCCTGGAAAACATGAGAAATCTCAATGTATCCTTCTTGTAAAACATGAGAAATCTCAATGTATCCTTCTTGTAAAACATGGGAAATCTCAATGTATCATTCTTGTAAAACCAGAGAAATCTCAATGTATCCTTCTTGTAAAACATGAGAAATCTCAATGTATCCTTCTTGGTAAAACATGAGAAATCTCAATGTATCCTTCTTGTAAAACATGAGAAATCTCAATGGCAGAATTATCATATCGGCAGAATTATCGTATCGTATAATTATCGTATCGTATAATTATCGTATCCGAAAAACCATTAGTTTACGTCAAAACGAATAGACACTTTGAAACGAGGAGAACAGACGTTCCGAAAAACACGAAAATTTCTGAAATCACGGAAAAAAAGTCGATACGAAAAACGAACCGAAACGAACCGAATCGAAACGGAAATCGGCCGAAACGAGTCTAATCGAAAATTTACAAAATCCGAACGAACCGAACCGAATCGAACCGAAAAAAAAATCGGTGCACAAGCCTACTTGTTTCCTGTCCCCTAGGGCACTACCCGGACCCCCATACACCTTTTATGGCAAATATCGTGCATATGTGCCCTGTTGGAGGGCACTCTAAAAATCGAACTTTCGAGTCCCATTGACTTGCATTGAGTTCGGTTCGTGTTCGAGTTCAGTTTTGAAATTGTTCGAGTTTGAATGCGAATCGAACACGGGGTGTTCGGCTCATCACTATTTATGATTAGAGTTAGGGTCACAGTTCATGCTTGTTTTATGGTTAGGGTCACAGTTCATGCTTGTTTAATGGTTAGGGTTAGTGTCACAGTTCATGCTTGTTTTATGGTTAGTGTCACAGTTCATGCTTGTTTTATGATTAGAGTTAGGGTCACAGTTCATGCTTATTTCATGATTAGGGTAAGGGTCACAGTTCATGCTTGTTTCATGATTAGAGTTAGGGTCACAGTTAATGCTTGTTTTATGATTAGGGTTAGTGTCACAGTTCATGTTTGGTTTATGATTAGGGTTAGGGTCACAGTTCATGTTTATTTTATGATTAGAGTTAGGGTCACAGTTCATGCTTTTTTATGGTTCGGGTTAGGGTTACTGTTTTTCGTTTTACTTTTCCAATTAAGTCCAAATAGATCGGATTAAATTCAGTTCTGGCTGAATTAAATCAATTTTGAATTTTTTATTCACAAACTGATGCAGTTCGGGAATAGGCATTTTGGATTTCTCTGAGTTGCCGAATTACCTGTATTCAACTGAATGCCGAATCAAATTGTGCATGTCATTAACTTTGTAGAGTAATAATTCCTGTGCTTACAGGCTCCTCCTGAGGTGGAAATCTGGCCCTGATTGTAAAATGCAATCTTGCAGAACGTGTCTGTACGTGTGGTGGGAGGTGTGTGTGTGTGCGTACGTTATAGCGATTATTTCGTTTGTATTCAATTAATTCTGAAATCAAGTATTAAGTCGTGGAGAACTGATGGATTTTCTATGTTCAGGTAACAAATCTTTCAATATGAAGAATTAATATGCTTCCAGTGAAAGATAAAAGGAATCCCAGGCGAGCTGACTCGTTTCGGTACTGGGATTCCTGCTAGCAGCATTTGGACTATACATGATGTAGGGCAGCACCTTCCCTGTGTTCACCATTTCCGTAAAGTAGTAATATGTTCGTGTTTTCGGATCCGGCCGATTTTCCGAATCGGATCGGACCCGAAAACCGACAGATCCGAAAAGTTTTCCGAGCCGAAACAAAATATTTTCAGAGTTTTCGAATGGACTTGAAATGTGTCAAATCGAAATTTATTTTCGCTCTATTCATGATTTCGGTTCCATTTCGGTAATTCTGGACATCGTATATTTAACTATTATCGATTATATCGCTGATTCTGTAAATTTTGTATTTGTAAATGCGTATCACTTGTTTTTGTTTCCAATGATCCGATAATTCTGTCGATACGATAATTCCTTCGTAATCGGGTCGGATCCGATTCGTCCGCGGGTCGCGCATGCGCGCGGATGTCGTAACTTTATTGAGCCAGTTTTGACAACTTTTTTGACAGGCCAAAAAATATTGATTTTATTTATCATGGCTGAAAAGAAGTAGAGACGAGTCCCATTCGGACACCTCCTCATCTGCTTCCACCCCAGAGACACCACCCAGGAAGAAGCAGGCCAGCAACATGGCATTTGAGGAGATGTTGGAGCTGGTCCGCATCTTTGATTACAAAGATTACGACTGCCGTAAGGGCCCTTACGGCAGGAAGAATAACACCCGCAAGGATCGTATCCTTGATAAGCTACGCACCACCATCCTGGAGCTGTTCGGGAAGGACCGGACGAAGGACCAGCTCCGAAAACACTGGTCCGACCTCAAGGCACGCGAGCAGGAGCAGCTGAGGCACATCCGTCGCGTCATAGCCAAACGTAAGTGTCATGTTATATTGTAAAGCGCTGCGCAAACTGTTGGCGCTATATAAATCCTGTATAATAATAATAATGTGCTTGCATGTGCTAATGTGCACAGAATTATGTTGATTTATCTAGTCCTTTTTTCATGCAATGTGATTGTGTATAGCTTTGCGTTTTCAACTTTTCACAACTCGTCATACATGCATTTTTGCCATAGCTCTTCTTTTTTGTGATTTTACGTATTCGTGAAAATTGTGACATTTGATGTATGTAGATGAAATTACAATGCTGGATTTCTTTTGGCACTGTGTGTACTGTAGTGTGCTGGGGGGGGAGGTTGTTGTGATTGAGTGATGCATACGAGATGACCCGCAGCTTGCCCAATATTGGCTCCCACCTGCGCATCAACAAAAATCTCTGCGTCTCTGCTAAGTGGTAGGATGGGACATGTAGTTCTTCTAAAAGTGCATCCAAACAGAGCCTTGTTCAATACGTCCTCAGCAGCTGCTGAATTGTTGCACCGCAGCAATTCAGTTTGCTGCAGCAGTGTCATTGAACGCTTTAGATGCAAATTTCAAAACAAAATGGCGGATTTCTGTTGTTTCTGCAATATCCGCAGTTTTATTAGCAGAAACTGAAAGTGAAACTGAAGCTGAGGCCTTCTATAAAATAACTAAAAGCAGTCAGCACAATGCGTTTTGTACGCACACAACACAAATAATAGTTTTTATTGAATAAACGTAATGTTTACTTCTGAAAAAAATATATAATTGAACAGTAATATATGTCTATGTGCAGAGGAAATAAATAAATATTTTGTGACTTTAGAACTATGAGATGGGAGTAGTGGAGGGTCAAGCTGGTAGTGCTAGTGAGTAGTGGAGGGGTGTCGCAATACTTTCGGCAATATATTGTATAGATATACCATTTTTTCCAGTCTGCATTATTTACGTGTTATTTTTTGGATTTGGCAAAAGACAGGAAGGCAAAGGCAGCATCTGCCCCGGTGGGCACCAGTGCCCCAGTGGAGGAGGAGGGGGAGCCACGGGCGACCACCAGCGCTGGTATATACTGTTTTATTTTGCAACGACTTTTGGTCAAAAACAGAAACATTTTTTGTTTACTGTATTTTAATTTAATTTTTTTATGTATAGCACAAGAGGAACAGGAGGAGGAAGAGGAGGAGCAGGAGGAGGAGCAGGAGGAGGAAGAGGAGGAGCAGGGCGATGGAGAGAGGGAGCCGGAGCCGCAGCAGGAGGCCGCGAGTCCAGGTTTTTATTTTACTGTTGTATTTTGCATCAACTTTTGTTCAAAAATAAATCAGTTTTGTTGTTTACTGTATTTTTTATTTCTTTAATTTCTTAGATATAGCACCGGAAGAGATGCTGATGGTGGTGGTGGAGGAGTCGGAGGAGGAGTCAGAGCCTCAGGAGCCCGCCAGCACTGGTATATAATACTGTTATATTTTTTCAAGACTTTCAGTCAAAAATAGAAACCTGCTTTACTTACTGTATTTTCCTTCTTTCATTTATTGGATATATAGAAGGAGAAGGCAGACCGGACAGGTTCTCCAGTGTCAGGATGAGGAATAATAGGATGGCGATCGGCGAGCTACGCCTGGCTTTCACCAACATAGATGCCATCCAGGAGTTGCTCCAGGAGTTGCGGGAGCATATTAACAATGCCGCTGACATCCTGGAGCGGCAGTGAGACCAGCCTCCTCCTCCCCTATGTTTGTTTGTGCCCCAGTTGGGTAGTTTGCCATCCGTGGCATGTTGTAAATAAATTTTCTATTTTTTCACTATTTTCCTGTTTGTGTGCGTTGCTTTTCCTTACTTAATAAGTTAATATGTATTGCTTGGTTTCCACACTGTTAAAATTATATGTACATAAATTTATTGACATTTCTATGGACCCTTTGTCATAAATTTGTCAACATATTTGTGGCCATGAATGTGACTGTGCACATTCTACACTGTCTGCCTGGCCAAAAAATGTCACACACTAACACAACCTTGTTGTACTGCCTTGAGATTTGATTACCGACGTGGCATGGTTTTGTTAAGCTTAGGCGATGTCACAACAACATGGATTTTTGTCCACAGTCACATTCATTGTATAACCAAGAATTTATCAAAAAATATTGATGGCAGCACTGCGTGAAGTCTTCTCCGACACAACCCAAAGATCCTTAGTGCGGCTCAGGTCTAGTTTATTTGTCCCTGTTTGCAGCATCACGCAACACCACCTCCCAGCTATGAGCTCTCTCTCTCCCACCGCTGCCCGCTAAGACGCTGCCCACCAACATGGTCACGTCTTTGCAGGAAGACAACAGCATGGGGGAACGGCAGCTGCCGACAGTCCCAAGACCTCGTCACAATGACGTCAGTTCTGGAGTTAACCCCTAACTGCGACCAATGGTGGAGATAGGGGGTTCATTGGAACCCCCTATCTCCCGATCCGCAGCAGCTATCGGTTGGTTAATATTTGGTATCTTTGGATCGACCAGAGCATGGCCTTTCCAACAATACCAAACATGACAATGTTAAAAATTATAAAATATTAAAATATAAAAAAAAATAAACAGGTTTTTTGTTTTGTTTTGTTAATGCAGCAATATTGTTGCCATTTCAATTATAATGTGAACAATGATGCTGCACTAAGAATTTTTGTATGGGGTGCGTTTGTTAAAAATAGTGTAATTTTCACCCAAAAAAATATAACAAGTCCCCATTGCAATTTTTTTTAACAAACGCAACTCATAAAATATAACCGCAAACACTCGCATGTTAAAATGTGAAAAAAACACTTTACACCTTGTAAAACAAACATTGAAAATTCTAATTTTATTGCATTTTTTGTTATAATATACAGACAGGACATGACGCATACATATGATAATGATATATTATGAATCATCTGCCGAGTCTGCCGGAAAGAACGATATATAACATGTCTGGGTCATATTATAAAATAAGGCTTCAAAACGCGTTTAAACAAGACCAGCGAAACTGTTAAAAATTAGCTCAGCAGCAGACCGCAGTGCCGCACACAGGCGTGAAGGGAAGCCGTGAAATGCCTCAGCAGCGAAAGGCTTAATTTTTTTTTGTCTGTTTCAACAAGAGGAGCAAAACTGTTAAAAATTAGCTCAGCAGCAGACCGCAGTGCCGCACACAGGCGTGAAGGGAAGCCGTGAAATGCCTCAGCAGCGAAAGGGTTAATTTTTTTTTGTCTGTTTTAAATCATTTTATTTGTTTTTTTTTTTCGTTTCAGATCATTTTGATCAACTATTTTTCCATTTTAAAACCTTTTTGTTCTGGTTTTTATTTTTAAAGTCAGACCATTCGGGTCAGTTTAGCATTTTTTAAATCGTTTTGTTCATTTTTTTTTGTTCCTTGGCTTTCATACCATTTTTTTAATGTGATTAAATAAAGTTGTGAAATGTATATTCATAAGAAAAAAAAGGATCTTTATTTAATAAAAAAAAACACGATAGAATCGCCAGAATTATCGTATCGACAGAATGAATTATCGGATCCGAAAAACAAACCAAAAATTTATTATAAAAAAAATATATAAAGTATAAAAAAGTAAACCATAGTAGTTTACATCAAAACGAATAGAGTTAGACACTTTGAAACGAGAACAGACGTTCCGAAAAAAATGAAAATTTCCGAAATCACGAAAAGTCGATACAAAAGACGAGCAAAGTGACCCGAAAATACGAAAAATGGTCGATATTCGGAAAAAAAAATGTACACGAAAAACGAGTCGAACCGAACCGAAACAGAAATCGGTCGAAACGAGCCGAATCGAAAATTTTAAACATCCGAACAAATCGAACCGAATCGAAAAAAAAATCGGTGCACAAGCCTACTGCCGATACGATAATTCTGCCGATTCTGTCGTTTTTTTTTATTAAATAAAGATCCTTTTTTTCTTATGATTAAATAAAGTTGTGCAATGCATATTCATATTAAAATGGTATGAAAGGAACAAAAAAAAAATTAACAAAACGATTTAAAAAACGCAAAACTGACACAACCCAAATGGTCTGACTTTAAAAATAAAAACCAGAACAAAAGGTTTTAAAACGGAAAAAAAGTTGATCAAAATTATCTGAAATGAAAAAAAACCCAGAACAAATAAAACGATTTAAAACAAAAAAAATAAAATAAACCCTTTCGCTGCTGAGACATTTCACGCCTGTATGCTGTGCTGCTGAGCTAATTTTTACCGGTTTTGCTCATCATGTTTAAATGCGTTTTGAAGCCTTATTTTATTATATGACCCAGACATGTTATATATCGTTCTTTGTATGTATGCGTCATGTCCTGTCTGTATATTATAACAAAAAATGCAATAAAATTAAACTTTTCAATAATTTACAAGATGTAAAGTGGTTTTTTTCACATTTTTAACATGTGAGCGTTTGCGGTTATATTTTATATGAGTTGCGCTTGTTAAAAAAATAAAAAATGGGGGTCTTGTTAAATTTTTTTGGGTGAAAATTACACTATTTTTAACAAACGCACCCCATACAAAAATCCTTAGTGCAGCATCATTGTTCACATTATAATTGAAAGGGGAACAATATTGCTACATTAACAAAACAAAACAAAAAAACCTGTTTATTTTTATTTTTTATTTTTAAATTTTTTTTATTATATTTTAATTTTTTATAATTGTTTTTTAGTTTTAACGTAACATGGTCACGTTTGGTATCGTTGGAAAGGCCATCCTCTGGTCAATCCAGCGATACCAAACCCCTAGCTGCCGCGGATCGGGAGATAGGGGGTTCATTGGAACCCCCTATCTGCACCATTAGTGGCAGTTAGGGGTTAACTCCAGAACTGACGTCATTGCGCTATGCACGATGACGCCAGTCGTCAGGGGGAGATCCCGGAAGCTTGGCCGACATCCAAGATGTCGGCCAGCTCCCGGGAGAAGATCGTGACCTGACACCTTTCAGCGCCAAATAAGGATCCAGCCCCCACCGGGGGGTGCAGCACAGGTGGTATTCATCACCGAGGTTTAGACGAGATAACCCTTGTAGACAGCTGCTACAACGATTTTTCCATTTAGCAGGTTACTACGTGCCAGGATTAATGGTATATCATTCACCTAACGGCTGTTAGTTATAATCATAGGGAGTGTTTATTTTCCCTACACCCCTTATATCGAGCTCCACAACCTATTGGGTTTTGACTTGATTAATAATCACTATGAGCAGGTCAATTTTTCACCTCCATGTTTTTTATTGGATTTAATTGTTCCAGTGTTGAATTTAATAATAAAAGTTTGTTTGTCAGTGTTCTAGCCTCGTTGGGTTTTTGGTTTTCTTCTTATACAGGGTAATTCCATAGGGTTATGTCCCTTCCTCTGCCAATATATCTTATTCTACAATCTGTTTAGGGTGCTTTTTCTTAGCACCTGACTTTCGTTTTCGGGCGCAGCAATCAGCCTGAATCCCGGCCGATTGCTGCCTCCTGTGCTAGGGACGCGCTCAGCGCGTCCCTAGCACAGGAGGAGCACTTGGCAGGACGCGCTGAGCGCGTCCTTAGCAGCCAAGTGGTTAATGCAGCATATGAATCCGCACACTGCGGGGAAGCGCCTCTCTGCGGTATAATTAATGCAGCAGTGGTTCCGCACAATGCCGGACAGCACCTCTACAGTTTGTGGATCCAGGAATCAAGTGAGTATTAGAAAGAAATAAAAAAGTTTTATTTTATGTTGCTGGGGACATTTAAAAATGTCCTCGGATTTTATTTTTTTTAAATGTTTTATCCCATAGACTTCCAAGTTAAAAATATTCCCGTTTTAATTCAATATCTAATAAACCATTGCTTATAATATTCTGCAGTAAAAAGGCTCTTTACTTTTAGATTTTTTTTAGGATTTTTTAAGCATTTTTTATACTTTTTCAAATTATTTTTTTTTCGAACTCGAACGGAACACGCTGAAATGTTCGTAGTTCGCGAACGTTCGAACGGCCAATGTTCGAATCAAACTCCGAACCGATCGAACCGAACAGCTCATCCTTACTTCTGATATTGCTTATTGATTATTTCTGAATTTGAAAGTTTTGGATTCCATAATATTTCGAACCAAACCAAATTTTTTGGCCCTGCACATGTCTGGTGGTGATACGCAGCTGTGATGAGTATGATAAATGTGACAGTACATTTTAACATGTACAGCTTGGATTAACATGTACAGCTTGGAAAAAAGACGAGACAGAGGAGATATGATAGAAACATTTAAATACGTAAAGGGAATCCACAAGGTAGAGGAAGGGAGTATATTTAAAAGGAAACAAAGTAGCAAAACAAGAGGACATACAGGGTTATTCAAAGAGCCACGAATTGCTTGAGAAAGGTAACCGAACGCGTTCGGTTACCTTTCCTGGCCATTCGGCTATCCAGAGAGCAGGCAATTCGCCAAATCCTGGCGAATTGCCTGAACATACGGTGCCTGTTCGGTGCCTGTTCGAGGGCAGTGAAATCCCCATGAAAAAGCAATGCTTCGGCTATTCAGAGAACACAAACCAGCAGTGAAAGGTTCCCCTAATGCCCTGCCATTCGGTGGTTTAATTCGGCAGGTTTATTCAGGAGAATCCCATAGGCTTCAATGTTAAAAATATTCCCGTTTTAATTCAATATCTAATAAACTGTTCATTATAAAATTCTGCAGTAAAAAGTCTCTTTATTTATAGATTTTTTAGGATATTTTAAGCATTTTTCAGAATTTTTTTTTTTTAAAAGTCCGATTTTTTTTTTAAGTTTACTTATTTTTTCTGTAACAGCCCTTTTTATTGGATCATATTCATTGGATCATATGTAAATTTCAGACATTTTCGCTCAGTAGATTTTTTGCAAACAGCGTTTCACTTTTCAAACATTCAAGACGTCTGCGGTCTCGGCTTTTTCCGGCGGCTTCGCTGCGTGTGATCGGCTCCTGCTCGGGCTTTTTCCGTGGTTTTCGGCAGGTTAATCCAGATGTTTTTACGTGTTTTCGGCGTGCATTCGCTGGGTTTTGCGGTTCGTTTTCGTGGGGTTTGCGGCAGATTTTCCCTGCAATTCGGGGACCCTGTGGTGTTTGCTGAATACACCGCAGGGTCGCCGAAATGGGATCGGCAAAAGGAACCGAATTGAAGAGAACGAAAAGTCACCAAACGTGCGGTGACTTTTCGAATAACCCTGATAGTTTTAGATTAGAGGGGCAAAGGTTTAAAAGTAACATCAGGAAGCATTATTTTACTGAGAGGGTGGTGGATACATGGAACAGTCATCCAGTAGAAGTGGTAGAGGCCAAAACAGTAATTGAATTTAAGCAAGCATGGGATAGGCATAAGGCTATCCTAAACAAAAGATAAATCCAGGTAAAGTATCCATGTAATTGGGCAGACTAGATGGGCCGAAAGGTTCTTATCTGCCGACATTTTTCTATGTTTCTATGTTTCTATGCTGATTCCATTAATGTATCGCTGAAACACATCCTCCTGCTTACAGTACTTGTATGTGTGTGAAGGTAGAGGAGAAACGTTTGTTTAGTGGCATATAATGATT
Source organism: Leptobrachium leishanense (assembly GCA_009667805.1). NCBI lineage: Eukaryota > Metazoa > Chordata > Amphibia > Anura > Megophryidae > Leptobrachium > Leptobrachium leishanense. The sequence continues at coordinate 60,405 of RXON01000242.1, forward strand.
GTTATTGGTGACAATATCACACATTTTGTGCTCGTACAATCATAGGGCTCTATTAACTTCTTTGCGCAAACGTTAACGCGTGCGCAAAAACCCTTTGCGCAGAACATCGGATTACAATGTCCGCGCAAAAAATGTGTGTTAACGTCTACCGCGGGTGAACCTGCGCAAACCCTTTGCGAGCGTAATGTACGTTACGCGTCCTATACTTAACATTGTGAGCGCAAATGCGTTCGTGCGCTGGTATGCGGATGGTATTACAATCTATGCGCAAATTTTAACGGACAATGTTTGCGCGCATAATTTTAACGTCTTTGAAAAGCTGGTGGTAACGGCAAATCTGAACGTCCTGGCCGAACCCAAATACACCAGCACGAAAAAAAAATACAGCACAGTATAGTTACACATTCTACTCATACCCAAACAATAAAATTGATAACTTGTGCGTGTTTTTATTATTGCTGCAGCATATATACTCAGATTGACTTTGACAGGCGCAAAAACTTAACAGGAGACAATTGTGGTTCTTAATTCTGATTGGCTGAATCGCGTTAAAAAAACAGTCCGCCCACCGATTTTTGCGCGTAGCGTTAATGCGCGTCTTTTTTACGCGCGTTATCTTTTTACGGATGAAAAAATGCAACCGAATTGTAATACTAGCATTAATTTACGCACGTTAACGTTTAACGCTGCACGCCAAAAAATAGTGCTGTGCGTGCGCTTTTGTGCGAAGAAGTTAATAGAGCCCATACTGTTTTAATATATGTTGTGATCCAGCACGTCAAAGGGCACGATAGCATGATCCTCTAGTGCATATCACACCAGTCTCTTTCGCAATTGTACACTTTATTCATGCTTTCACGAATTAAACAAAAATACATCAGAACATAAAACCTAGCTCATCCGAGCTCTAACTTATATAAAGTGAAGATCCCTCTGTTGTTTTAAAAATACTATAAAAAGGAAAAAACCTTGTTTGGCTTTCTTCTCAGCACCTTTTCATGCTGCCAGCTTCAGAGCCCACCTTGCTCTGTCTGTCACTCTCTCTGTCTCCCCCATGCTGGAAACACTTAAGGGGTTATTCGTTACGCATTCCCTGCACTTCGGGAAATCAAAGTTCCCCACCCTGCAGTGAATTCAGCATTCACTGCAGGGTCCCCGGAGTGCAGGGAAAACCTTTCTAACACCTGTTAGAAACATGTCGAACACTTGCCGAAATCCCACCAAAAACCCACCGGAACTGCATGCCGCAAGTCCCCAGAAACAGAAAGCAGGGAAAACCCGCCGCAAACCTGACAAACGCTCGCCGAACACTCACTGAAGACTCACCGAAAATCTGCAGAAACCACTCTCTGAACACGTCGGGAAAAGCCGACGAACACAGCGCAGACCAGCCGCTGGAAAAAGCCGACAAGCTGACGAACAGGGTAAAAAAAAACTTGATTGAAAGTTTCAAAATCAAATCGCTGTTTGCAAAAAAACTACTGAATGAAAATGCCTGGAATTTACATATAAGATCCTATGAATGATAATAAAAAAGCATGTTACGGAAAAAAGAAAAATCACTTTTTTTTTTTAAAAAAAAAAATGTGGCCAAAAAAATCTCAAAAAATGTCTAAAAGATCCTAAAAAATCTATAAATAAAGAGACTTTTTGCTGCAGATTAAAATAATAAACGGTTTATTAGATATTGGATAAAGGCGGCAATATTTTTAACATTGAAGCCTATGGGATTCGCCTGAATAAACCTGTCAAATGAAACCACCGAACAGCAGGGCACTTCGGCAGCTTTTCACTGCTGTTCAGTGTCTGTGAATAGATTAACCATTGCTTCGCTATGGGGGATTTCACTGCCTTAACAGGCACCGTACTGGCTGGCAGTCCACCAAAATTTGGCAAACTGCCTGTTTTCCGGATAGCCAAATTGCCCCGAAATGTCACCGTACGGGGAAATTCCCTGTTCGGTGCCATTTCGGGGCCAGATCGTCTCTCTCTGAATAACCCCTTGGGAGGAACCTGCAGCAAGAAGGATAAAACCCAACTACACATTGCCCCCCTGGGTTTAGATATCCCGATTCCCAACCCTCCCATAAAAGCATTGGGGGAATATATACACGCCATCAGAAATTATTCCCTGCCCTTTATCACAATGTGGATAAATAGGGATGTGCAGGGCATCTGAATTCTGCAAAAGGCAGCTTTCTGACCAAATACCTTCTAGAAGAAAAATACCAAAATATAGTGAAGTCACACAGGATTATTTAAACACGAATTGCTTCATTTATTTCTTCTGTGAAAAAAAAATCTTTACATTCGGTAAGGGGTGGCAGGTTAGAGTTCCCACACTCTGAAGAAGAGGGTCTGCGACGCCCGGCTTCACTGGATCACAGCGGGGTCTACGGTTTGTAGCACGGTGGACATCTTTAGAAGAATTTGAGAGGGTCTTTCGCTTTCTTACCCGTCTGACAACCAGAGAGGGTCAAATCTCCACTGAACGACTCGTAAACCTTAATGTGGATATACTGGTTACATCCAATACAAATCTGAAAAAGACAATATATATATGCATAAGCGGGACGTGTAAGACATGTGCATGGTGTACACGTGTTGTTCTAGACCAGTGGTGTAAAACTCATTCAGTATGGAGGGCCGGATTGCCTGATGAAGTAGGAATAGAACACATTTATTTATTGCTGTGAAGCTCTGTGATAGGCTCATACACACTGCACATTACTGTGAGTTTTATTGCTGTGGAGCTTTGTGATACGCTCATACACTGCACATACTGCACATAACTGAGTTTTATTGCTGTGGAGCTCTGTGATAAGCTCATACACACTGCACATTACTGTGAGTTTTATTGCTGTGGAGCTCTGTGATACAGTAATGTGCAGTGTATGAACGTGAGTTTTATTGCTGTGGAGCTCTGTGATACGCTCATACACACCGCACATTACTGTGAGTTTTATTGCTGTGGAGCTCTATGATACACTCAAACAGGCCACACGTTACTGTGAGTTCTATTGCTGTGGAGCTCTGTGATACGCTCTGTAACAGCCACTGGGGTTTACTGGTCTCTGGCTTGTGGACCAGACCCGAACCTGTTACAGCGTCCATCCATTCTCTTCAGCCAAGCAGATCCGCAGCAGCTTTCCTTCTCACAACCCTCAGTCAGAACTTGAGGGAGTGCTGTATATCTTTAGGTATCTCTCCCCAAACATCAGACACAGCTTAATGCAGGGGAATGAATATGCTTTATTGGAAATGGGTCTGGTTATATGGGGAACAGAGAGGTGAGGTAACCTGACACAATCAACAGAATACATTGTCTACATGAGGGCGGGGGAGTTGAATTCCTTCAGAAGATGCAGAAACCTAATTAGTTACACACTAAATGAGATTAGCAAACAACATCATCAGATCAATTCTAGGTCAAACAGATAGAGATACAATGTAGGCTTACTGTTCTAGCTAAAACAAACTCATAAAACACAAACAGTTTCAAAATAGAAATACATTTTACTCATTAACCCTTAGGTGCACTTTATGCCTATTGTCCTTGAGAACTGGCTTTGCCATTTTGCTCCACGATATCTTGGCAGGAGGCCAGCATCCACACTTCTCCAACAGGCACAGAGGGCATGTATAGTGTGGGCAAGGGTGCCAACGAGGGTGAGGGCACAAAGGTAGAGGGAGCCCCAGTTACACGCTCATACACACCGCGCATTATTATGAGCTTTATTGCTGTGGAGCTCTGTGATACGCTCATAAACTCCAGCTCATCCACCACGGAATGTACCTTAATCAAGTAGTTAAACCCGTTCACCAACTGCTTGCAAAACTCCACAGCTGTGAAATCGTGAAAGTTCCCTCCAACTTTCTGTTCCACATTGGGCTTTATCTGTACAGTAATAAACAAGGTTAGATTCTGTTTTCCACATGGAGCAAAAACCACCGATTAATCAGTAGAACATAGAGGATAGAGATATTTTATCAGACAGATCAGTAATCCCAGACTCCCTGTATTGTGTCCTCTCTGAGTGTTATGTGTAACGCAGACATATCAGTAAATCCCAGACTCCCTGTATTGTGTCCTGTGTATTATATGTAGTGCAGACATATCACTAAATCCCAGACTCCCTGTATTGTGTCCTCTGTGAATTATGTGTAGCGCAGACATATCAGTAAATCCCAGACTCCCTGTATTGTGTCCTCTCTGTGAATTATGTGTAGCGCAGACACATCAGTAAAGCCCAGACTCCCTGTATTGTGCCCTGTGTGTATTATGTGTAACGTAGACATATCAGTAAATCCCAGACTCCCTGTATTGTGTCCTCTCTGTGAATTATGTGTAGCGCAGACACATCAGTAAAGCCCAGACTCCCTGTATTGTATCCGCTCTGTGAATTATGTGTAACACAGACATATCAGTAAATCCCAGACTCCCTGAATTGTGTCCTGTGTGTATTATGTGTAGCGCAGACACATCAGTAAAGCCCAGACTCCCTGTATTGTATCCGCTCTGTGAATTATGTGTAACGCAGACATATCAGTAAATCCCAGACTCCCTGTATTGTGTCCTGTGTGTATTATGTGTAGCGCAGACATATCGGTAAATCCCAGACTCCCTGTATTGTGTCCTGTGTGTATTATGTGTAGCGCAGACATATCAGTAAAGCCCAGACTCCCTGTATTGTATCCGCTCTGTGAATTATGTGTAACGCAGACATATCAGTAAATCCCAGACTCCCTGTATTGTGTCCTGTGTGTATTATGTGTAGCGCAGACATATCAGTAAAGCCCAGACTCCCTGTATTGTATCCGCTCTGTGAATTATGTGTAACGCAGACATATCAGTAAATCCCAGACTCCCTGTATTGTGTCCTGTGTGTATTATGTGTAACGTAGACATATCAGTAAATCCCAGACTCCCTGTATTGTGTCCTGTGTGTATTATGTGTAGCGCAGACATATCAGTAAAGCCCAGACTCCCTGTATTGTATCCGCTCTGTGAATTATGTGTAACGCAGACATATCGGTAAATCCCAGACTCCCTGTATTGTGTCCTGTGTGTATTATGTGTAGCGCAGACATATCGGTAAATCCCAGACTCCCTGTATTGTGTCCTGTGTGTATTATGTGTAGCGCAGACATATCAGTAAAGCCCAGACTCCCTGTATTGTATCCGCTCTGTGAATTATGTGTAACGCAGACATATCAGTAAATCCCAGACTCCCTGTATTGTGTCCTGTGTGTATTATGTGTAGCGCAGACATATCAGTAAAGCCCAGACTCCCTGTATTGTATCCGCTCTGTGAATTATGTGTAACGCAGACATATCAGTAAATCCCAGACTCCTTGTATTGTGTCCTGTGTGTATTATGTGTAGCGCAGACATATCGGTAAATCCCAGACTCCCTGTATTGTGTCCTGTGTGTATTATGTGTAACGTAGACATATCAGTAAATCCCAGACTCCCTGTATTGTGTCCTGTGTGTATTATGTGTAGCGCAGACATATCGGTAAATCCCAGACTCCCTGTATTGTGTCCTGTGTATTACCCATATCTACTTACCTTGCAGCAGATTTGCTGCACCTCTGGCGTTGCCGGGTTTATTTCACCAAATCCCCCAATTGGTCTCTCTGTCGCCATGGTGAGACGTTGTGGTCAGTGATCTGTTTCAAAAATCCCCAAGCAGGAGTCTGCACGGGAGTGACATGTAGGTTTTTAGGCTGAGTCACATGACGGCGGCAGCACCTCCCTATTCCTCTCTGGATGGGTGTGGTGCCGGGCTCGGCAATTAATACAATTAATATGTGAATTTCACAATCAGGAAAACAGGGATAACAAGTCTCTGTGTCTTCACTGCACGCTGTGTCGCAACCCACAGGAATATACAGTGTCTCATCCACCTGTCTGGTTCCACAAACTGCAACAAGGGAACTTATTATGTGATGGGCCACATCTCTGCAGGTCTATGTGACAGCGCGCGTCCAATGAAACATCTCTGAAACCTCACGACAAAGTAAATAAAACAAAGAATACACAATGCACATTACTGTGAGTTTTATTGCTGTGGGGCTCTGTGATACGCTCATACACACCGCACAATACTGTGAGTTTTATTACTGTGGAGCTATGAGCATAGGCGACTCTACAGGGGGGCAAGGGGGGGCAATTGCCCCCCCTAGGTTATTCCTTGCCCCCCCATGTGCCCCCCCACCAAAAATCAGCTTCCAGCTTACCACACTTTTTCGGACCAGTGTATCTCCGTCCCTGTGCATCGTATATGGACGATCTAGGTGTCATTTCTAAAGAGCAGATTCTGGCCTTTCCAATGATACCCAACATGACCATATTCCGTTTGAAATAAAAGTCAAAAACATTAAATAATAACAGGCACTTAAACTTAAGCATTTTCACAGGGTTGAAATGTCTCAGCAGTGAAGTGGTTAATGTTCAGACTATACATTACATTGTGTATTACATTAGTTTTTGCCTTGGTTTAGTTGTATATTAAGGGTTAATGGGTAGGCTTCATCCCTCACAGTATACATTTTATTTTTTCCTTGATTAATGGCATTTTAGGGGTTAATGTGTTAGCTATATGCCTCACAGTGTATTCATTTCATGTTTTACCTTGATCAATGGCATTTTAGGGGTTAATGAGTAGGCTAAATGCCACATTGTTTATTATTTTTATTGTATTTCCCTGGGTTTATGGCATTTCAGGGTTATTATGGAACTTAGAATCTAAAGGGTCTAATCATCTTTAGATCCTCTGCTTTTCGTCACATTTCGGGGAATTTATTTCGCCGAAAATAAAGTGAATTCCCTATTTAGCGAATGGTCACTGTAATTTGCTAAAAGTGGAGTCGCTGAAGCAGCAATCAGACATTCAGCGAAAACTGCCGAACTGCGGCAAATAAAGTATCATGTTAGTACAATAAAAAGGCATCATTACATCACATTACTCTGGGGTTTTGGAATCTTATTTATATATACTTATTTAGGGCACTATTACCTGGTGTGGGTTAACCCTTGCGTCGGCATGGTTTTGCGTTAGCGCCAGGTTAATTGAGTCTAGCGCCTGACCAACAGATCTTTTGCCTCTCGCTACAAACGGGAAAAAGCACTTAGCGCATTGCTATTAGCGATTTGTACCGCAAGCTTACTGTACTTTCCACGTCCTTTACTTAACATGGGGAGCGCTAGAGATCTCTAGCACTTTTGCAGCTAACAGATCACTTGGTGCCAGCGCTAATTTTTTGAGGGGCGCTAATTGCACCATTTTACCTACTGCTTAACCCTGGTGCTAACTCCAAAAAAAACAGATCTTCGCCCAAAATTAACAGACAATTGAAAGGAATGCAGCACAGGTGTTCTCTTGGCCCCATACACTATAGCAATGGATCTGGTTCGCATTGTCGTTGCTGTTGCAGTCGGCTCTATTATAAAAGTATCCTTTATCCACATATATCCTAATTCTAATATATTGCCTAATTTTAAACATTTTATGCTGGGGGTTATTCATAGTATGGAAGCGGTTGATTATTAGGGTGACTGTGTGGACCATGTTTAAAGGGACATGTGAATAAGTCTTGCCCTGAAACATGTATTATTTATATGCTGCAGCAGGGAAATTTTTGTCACTCATCTGGCCTTCCTTTTGGATCTATTAAATGCAGTGTAATGATTCTACCTGCTGTTGGGTGGCATTTATCATGCAATGCCCATCAGCCTTAATATATGTGTGCATCAAACCATGGATGATACGGCCACCTTGGATGATTTTAATAATGCAGGGGTGAGAGGTTATTCACTGGATGTGTTCATATTCAAGCTTGTGAGGGCGGGGGATAGGTATGGCCCGGCACTGGAAAAAAAAACGTTCTATCCTGTACACAACCGCATTAGCACTGGGAATCAGCCCGGGTCTTAGAGTTTTCCTAGCGTGCGCTAAACGACCTTGTTCATGGACTACTACAGACAAGGTGATCTGTTCGTGGGTCGTCAGGCACTACGTTTTAGCAACTCGCGCTAAATGTTTCCTTTAGCGATGGTGTTTTAGCTCACACCAGGTGATTGGGCCCTTAGTTTTATTCAGTGATATGATTTAGTGGTGAAAATTATTAGTGCCCCCCCCAGTTTTGACTGCGGTATCTTCTGTGCCCCCCTAAATATTGTTCCTAGAGTCGCCACTGGCTATGTGACATGCTCATACACACCGCACAATACTGTGAGTTTTATTGCTGTGGAGCTCTGTGATACGCTCATACATACCGCACATTACTGAGTTTTATTGCTGTGGAGCTCTGTGATATGCTCATACACTGCACATTACTGTGAGTTTTATTGCTGTAGAGCTCTGTGATACACTCATACACACTGCACATTACTGTGAGTTTTATTGCTGTGGAGCTTTGTGATATGCTCATACACACCGCACATTACTGAGTTTTATTGCCGTGGAGCTATGTGATATGCTCATACATACCGCACATTACTGAGTTTTATTGCCGTGGAGCTCTGTGATATGCTCATACATACCGCACATTACTGAGTTTTATTGCTGTGGAGCTCTGTGATACCCTCATACACTGCACATTACTGTGAGTCTTATTGCTGTGGAGCTTTGTGATATGCTCATACACACTGCACATTACTGAGTTTTTTTGCTGTGGAGCTCTGTGATATGCTCATACATACCGCACATTACTGAGTTTTTTTGCCGTGGAGCTCTGTGATATGCTCATACATACCGCACATTACTGAGTTTTATTGCTGTGGAGCTCTGTGATACGCTCATACACACTGCATATTACTGTGAGTTTTATTGCTGTGGAGCTTTGTGATATACTCATACACACCACACATTTCTGTGAGTTTTATTGCTGTGGAGCTCTTGAAATGGACAATATCCGTCCTTTGGATGCCAGTCTCTGGTCTAATCGGTGGAGAAATCAGGCAAGTCAAAGTGCGCACTTAAATAAATCACACAGACAACAAATAGGTCTATGCAGTCTCTCTGGCTAAAGCCAGTGACTTCCCTCTGTTTTTATTCGATTTTGATACAGGTTTTATAGTAGTTTGACGCGTAAGCGAGTGGGAGTCAACTTTATCTTTTTAGTCAACTTCAGCATAAAATGAGCACATACAGATTATTCTATTAATTAAATGAAAATCAAATATCAGCTATTTCCAAAGGTCAAAGTATCATGCTTCATCAACGAACGTCAGCGGTTTTTCGCCATCATGGGTGTGTGGGCGATGTTCTGTTCCAGGATGTTCCCGGATGCAAAAATGGCTTCCACCCTGCTCCTGGCACTGAAATACATTCATCATGACTTTGTGGTTAGCTATTCTTCAGAAACAGCGAAGTTACGCAAGATACATTTTGATTCTCTCTGAAAAGACAATTTTATTAATTCAGTTCTTAAAGACATATCAACTACTTAAAATGAGCATTTTTCTAGGCCTTTGAATATTATTAAAGCAGATACATATTCTTGTCCATAACACTCTGTGATACGCTCATACACATTGTACATTACTGTGAGTTTTATTGCTGTGGAGCTCTGTTACTTTTGGCCTCAGACCCAAATTACCCATGTTTTTTTAGCTGGGAATGTAACACAGAGGGAGAGATTACATTGTGCACGCTAAAATGGGGAGCCTAACGGGGAAAATCTGCACTTGCCTCCGTGGAAGGTGGCACTGCCGGGCTGTGAGCCCTGCGCGATCTCGCTCTTGCCATGGCCTGATCGCAGAGGGAAATTGGGGACTATTTGTCCCCAGTCTCACTCTGCTCCCAGTAACAAGACGCAGCGGATCGGGCCACCATTCTTGCCGCGGGATGAGAGGTGGGTATCTAACTTATTGGGGGGGTTTTTTAGCTGGTGCTAAATGATTCTGTAAAAATGTAATCAGTTAGCGCCAGTTATTAGGACACGGTATAAATTTGATTAACCCATCGGTGCGGTAATGAGCGTTAGCACTTAGCAATATCTTACTTATCGAAACGCTAATTACTGATTACGTACCCTATACTTAATATGCGGATGCACAATGTACGGTAAGCTCGCGCTCCATGGAGGCTTGTGCTGCCAGGGGTCATGCCTGCTGGTGGTGCTAGACCTGCTCATGCCGCAGTTTGGCCTCCTGGGCAGAGAGGGTGCAGTACTGGATGCACATTCTCTGGACCTGAACATAGAGCTTTAAATATCAGTAACTGACAGGGCTCTGGGTCCTGTCATGGTTTCTTTCCTGTATACCCTTCAGTGCATTCCTGACCTAATGGTCTCTCCCCACATCCAGTGACCAAATCCTGTTACTATCAACTCAAGAACATCGCCCGCATCCACCCCTTTCTGCCCGCATCCGCCCCTTCCAGGTGCTGGTTCATGCTCTTGTCATTTCACGACTTGATTGCTGCAACTCACTCCTTATTGGCCTCCCCAACGCCCGTATTGCCCCTTTGCAATCTGTAATGAATGCAGCTTCCAGGCTTATTTTTCTCACCAGATGCACCTCGCGTACCTCCCCCCTCTGCCGGTCCCTCCATTGGCTTCCTGTTTGTTCCAGGATAGAGTTTAAAATACTGACGCTCACGTTCAAATCACTCAATAATGCAATCCTTACATGCCTTCGCAACTCTGCAAGCACGTCCCGTCTAGACAACTCCGGTCAGCAGGCGATCTTCGTCTGTCATCTGTGTACACCCACACAGCCAACTCTCGCCTCAAAGACTTCTCAAGTGCAGCTCCGGTCCTGTGGTATGTCTTGCCTCATCCTATCAAACTCTACCCTGATCTTCAGACATTCAAGAAATCCCTCAAAACCCATCTATTGTACCACATCACTGATGTATCTCAACCCTCTGCTCACCATCTCACACATGATTGTAGTTGCTTCTACAGCCCCACCATTCCCAAACCACTGGCACTAATGATCCTGCTATCTAGTGCAATTCCTCTTGTCTTCCTCAACCCCCAATCCCTCTACTATAAACTCCTATGAGCAGGGCCCTCTACACCTCTTGTTTCCACCATATGTCCGTTTATCTGTATCTTGTTCCCTTTGGTTATTGTAAAGCGCTGCAGAAATTGTTGGCGCTATATAAATGATGACAAGAATATTAATTCCTGTGTACTTTGTGATGCTTTGGTTTGACCCCGGCTATACTCTTGGTTTGGATTTCTGATTTCGTCCCTGTTTGGCTTATACGGATTCTGTGTTCTGACCCAGGCTTTAGTATCTAGACTTCGGTTATGCTCTATACTCGCTGTATGGTTGTTATACTGCTTTCTGTGTACCGACCTCTGGCTTGTATCTGTTCTGAAGCCGATGGATACGATCTTTCTCTCATTCTTGTGGTTTCAGCATTTTTTAGGATTAATTTCTCATTATTCTCATTCTTTATTCACAATAGTCCTGGCCGTTCTAAGGACCAGTCTGTCAGATTAGGGGTTTCGTCTCTTTACTGGGTTTTGTCTGCGTGCTGGGTTTTACGCTATCTATGACATTGAGTCATGTGACCTGCAAGATCTCGTGTAGTACCGCAGAGTGATTCGTGGAGGGAGACTGGAGACTTTTTGTCGCCAGTCTCACCCCGCCCCTGGTGGCCAGAAACGGCAGATCGGGATGAGACGTGAGTATCATATATTTTTTTGAGGTGGGGGGGCGGTCCCGCTGAAGTGGAATCAGTTAGCAGCAGCATGGGGCTGAGTCAAATTTTTCAGTTAGCCGCAGCGGTGCGTAGTTAGCGGTAGGACTTTGTGTTCCTAACGCAAAGTATAGGGCGCGCAAAGTATAGTAAGCTCACGCTAGAAAGTGTTATTAACGATACGCTAATGGAGTTTTTAACCCGTTAGCAATCGGAATCTGCTCTGGGCGTCCCTCTATTACGTCTTTTAACCTAGCACTAACGTTGTAATGTATGTAGCGCTAGCGCTAAGTAGGTGATCGAGCCCGTAGTGTCTGCTCTAACACACCCAGCCGCGGTGATTATTCGGCTGAGAAGTTAATGCAGTCATTATGTGACAAACCTTTTAACAGATTTAGAGCGTCCCGTGTCGCCGATAAGACAGAATATATTTATGGATAAATGAACATTAAGAAGATCCCATTTAATCACTGGATCAAAAGATTTGCATAGAAACACACGCACGGCGCCTGAATCACTGCCGACGGCACTGCTTTACACACAGGTCCAGGACATTTCACGTGGAGATGTGGTGGAAGCACTGTGTTAGTCATGAGTTGCCCACTGACGGACGTCCCCGCACATAGACATATAGTTGTCACTACACGGGGGCTAGTTTAACCTCGGCCTCCACTCCCTGTATCATAACCCCGGCCTCCTCTCCCTGTATCATAACCCCGGCCTCCTCTCCCTGTATCATAACCCCGGCCTCCTCTCCCTGTATCATAACCCCGGCCTCCTCTCCCTGTATCATAACCCCGGCCTCCTCTCCCTGTATCATAACCCCGGCCTCCTCTCCCTGTATCATAACCCCGGCCTCCTCTCCCTGTATCATAACCCCGGCCTCCTCTCCCTGTATCATAACCCCGGCCACCTCTCCCTGTATCATAACCCCGGCCTCCTCTCCCTGTATCATAACCCCGGCCTCCTCTCCCTGTATCATAACCCCGGCCTCCTCTCCCTGTATCATAACCCCGGCCTCCTCTCCCTGTATCATAACCCCGGCCTCCTCTCCCTGTATCATAACCCCGGCCTCCTCTCCCTGTATCATAACCCCGGCCTCCTCTCCCTGTATCATAACCCCGGCCTCCTCTCCCTGTATCATAACCCCGGCCTCCTCTCCCTGTATCATAACCCTGGCCTCCCCTCCCTGTATCATAACTCCGGCCTCCTCTCCCTGTATCATAACCCCGCCTCCTCTCCCTGTATCATAACCCCGGCCTCCACTCCCTGTATCATAACCCCGGCCACCTCTCCCTGTATCATAACCCGGCCTCCACTCCCTGTATTATAGCCCCGGCCTCCTCTCGATCCCTTTGCTCCATGTCCTTTTTCCATGCCATTTGGTGCTCAATGTTGCAGCTTTAGCCGCCCCTGGCTATGAATGTGTTAGGTCGCTGGAATCAAAACCCAATATTCTCCCTGTGTTTACATCAAAACCATCCTCAGCCTCACTATATAGAATGTGTCATGAATGAAGTGGTGAGCCCGGCCCGGCGCTGTCATGGAGGAAGCTTTTTGGTTTTTAGCATTTTACGAGTGATTATGACATGTCGCACAGCACACCCTGTGCCCGGGCTTAACTCCACACTATATATTGAAATGCTGGAGTGAGGTGTCTCATTATCTCCTGGTCCTCAGAGGTCTTTCCTGCTTTTGCTGACTGCCACCATGTCTCTTGCCGGAGGATTGGGTCCCGTCAGGCCGGCGACAGCCGAAATTCAGACCATCTGTAACAAGGCAAGATGAAGCAATAGTATTAACACGTACAGAAATCCGTTGTTTATAGCCTGAAGGTTAGAGGAGGTGTTTGGGGTAGGGGGTTTTAGGGTTAGGGTTTCTTAAAGTTAGGGTTAACGGGGCGCTAAGGGTTAGGGTTTCTTAAAGTTAGGGTTAACGGGGCGCTAAGGGTTAGGGTTTCTTAAAGTTAGGGTTAACGGGGTGCTAAGGGTTAGGGTTTCTTAAAGTTAGGGTTAACGGTGTGCTAAGGGTTAGGGTTTAAACGGTTAAAAGGGTTTTGGATTTGAGCAGGTCTTAGGGCTAGGGGAGCTTAGGGCAATGGCAAGCAGCGTCTTGTGGTTAAGAATGGTTTAAGGGCGGGAATAGACATTTCTCCATTAGTAAGTGTAAGTGCTTCACTGCAGTATGCAGAATTCACATGCCGCAGCGTATGAATTCCGCACACTACAGGGAAGCACTTTTCTGCAGGATATAGAAATAAATTTTACCAGTTAAAGCTATTTGTGCATTTCCAAATGTGTAGATAGAAGATAGTGAAGCACCTCTTAGGCCGGGGTCAGATGAGTGTTTTGCAGAGCGGAAAGGAACGTCCGTGAGTGCGGACGTTCCTTCCACTCTGACGCCCGTCTGGCCACCTCGTTGAGTACAGTAAGGCTCGATCCTCCTATGGAGCATCGCGAATTGCAGCCCTGTCGAATGTGCGTCGCAGCGCTTCGATGGGGAGTCTTTCAGAATGTCCGCAGCACGTTCGCTGCAGAGCGCGCAATTCATGCACACACTACAGCATGTGACCGGCCCCGTTGAAGTGTCACAACGCTGCGATGGACGCCGGGAGGCACGTCAGTAGGGGCACACACTGTGCGCATGTCTGACCCCAGCCTAAACCACTATAATGTCTGTGATGTTTTCCACAACCGTGTTTATATTCTTACTTAATTGGTTGAGTTGTATAAAAACAGTCACTTCCGTATAAGCAAGTTGTAGTTTATTAATTGGTGTAGAACAGTTTCCTCACAGAGCTGCCTCATAACACTGCTCTGCTTCAGCCGCCATTTTACATCTACCAGAACATTCCCCCAACTGACAACAGGAAGTGAGTAATCACCTCAGAGCATAACAGGAAGTGAGTAATCACCTCAGAGCATAACAGGAAGTGAGTAATCACCTCAGAACAGGAAGTAGAAAGGCAGAAGAAAAGCAATGCATCATTCACAACCAACACCAATCGATACCTCACAATACACACACACCATATATTCTTACACAGTCTAACAACCCATACATCACAATGCCACACTCCAGACAGTGCTGTGTATCTTAACCCCTTCACTGCTGAGCCATTTCACGTTTTAAAAAAAAAAAAAAACATTTTTCTTTTTTGTATTATTATTGTTATTATTTTTTTTCTTTACATTAAACATGGTCATGTTTGGTATCATTGGAAAGACCATGCTCTGGCCTTTCCAATGATAGCAAAGATGACCCTGCTAGCTGAAAACAGTCAGGAGATATCGGGGTTCAAACAAACCCTTATCTACACCCCTATCTTTCCTTAGGAGTCAATAAGGACGTTCCCCACACGTCCTCAGCAGTGATTAACAGTGGTCTATGCAAACACCAATCAATAAGCAAAACAATTGAACATATAGGATACAGCGCAGGTCTAGATAGATTCGCTCGTGGAGCGCTTCACGTCACCAAAAACTTTCCAGTCCATATATTGGATGTTTTAAAGCGGTATCTTCGTCTCAGCATATTAAAAAAGAGAAACATTCCCAAATGGTATAGAACAGCGGTCCCCAACCCTGGTCCTCAAGTACCCCTAGGCCAGGTTTTAAGGATTTCCTTGGGGAAATGCAGACTGAATTCTGCAATCACTGAAATCATATCACCTGTGCTTCAGATATCCTGCAAACCTGACCTGCTGGGGGTACTTGTAACCCATCTATACTGTGCCTATTGTACAGCGCTGCGGAATATGCTGGCGCTTTATAAATAAAGAATAATAATAATACTTGAGGAACGCGGTTGGGAATCACTGCTATAGACTGTCTTTCAATATAAATAGGTAATACACTCACAATTTAGTGACACCTCCTGGCTCACGGAATACACAGGTGGGCACTTTTCTTTACTTTTCATAGGGGCCCCACACACCTTCACTTTTTTTCTTTTATCAACTCCACCATATTTTCCAATGCAGCATATATGAAGGGAAGATATAAGACAGACATATACAGGGTTATTCAGAGAACGGTGAAAAGCTGGAGAATGGCTGGAGAATGGAAAATTCTGGCAGGGTTATTCAAAGAGATCCGAATTGCTTGAGAAAGGTAACCGAAGCGTTCGGTTACCTTTCGTGGCCATTCGGCTATCCAGAGAGCAGGCAATTCGCCAAATCCTAGCGAATTGCCTGAACATACGGTGCCTGTTCGAGGGCAGAGAATCCCCATGAAAAAGCAATGCTTCGGCTATTCAGAGAACACAAACCAGCAGTGAAAGGTTCCCGAAATGCCCTGCCATTCGGTGGTTTAATTTGGTAAGTTTATTCAGGAGAATCCCATAGACTTCAATGTTAAAAATATTCCCGTTTTAATCCAATATCTAATAAACCGTTAATTATAAAATTCTGCAGTAAAAAGTCTCTTTATTTATAGATTTTTTAGGATATTTTTTTTTAAAAGTCCGATTTTTTTTTTTTTTTTTTAAAGTTTACTTATTTTTTCTGTAACAGCCCTCTTTATTATCATTCCCTGGATCTCATATGCAAATTTCAGACATTTTCGCTCAGTAGTTTCTTTGCAAACAGTGTTTCACTTTTCAAACATTCACACAAACTGTTTTCCTAATTTATTCACTGCCCTCTGTCTGCGGTCTCGGCTTTTTCCGGCGGCTTCCCTGCGGGTGATCGGCTCCTGCTTGGGTTTTTCCGTGGTTTTCGGCAAGGTTAATCCAGATGACTTTTCGAGGTTACTTTCCAGGTGACTTTTCGAATCTCTTTGAATAACCCTGTAGGTCAAAATAGACAAGCCAGAAAAATTCTCCCATTCATCCCACTTTCCAAATCCGCTATTTTGACCTGGAATTTTCCATTCTTCTGTCATTCTCCTGCTTTTCACCGCTCTCTGAATAACCCTGATAGGGTTTCCCCTCGTGTGATCCTGTGTGTAAAAAGCCTCCACTCTCAATACTAGGCCAAATACACACTCCTTAAAGAGCCTAAACTGGGTCACTTAGGCTAGGGTCAGACGAACACATTTTTCACGTTGTCCGTGAAAAAGTGCGGTCGAACGAATGGACGCATTTTTTCACAGAATACGCGATAGCGGTCATACGATGCGCCTTTTCGTCCGTGATTTTGTACGGATCATCAATAAAACACTTTGTGTCTGGACGTTATGTTGGCCGGACATTAGCAGCGTCTGACGTCTCCTAATCACACACACACACGCCGCTAGCGGACGCAGCGCACTCTGTACGTCAGTAGTAGCGGTTTGACGTTCTCGAAAAAATGCATTCGTTGGCCACTTGCGTTGCACGGACGAACGTTCGTGCGGCCGTTCGTCGTATGTTCCCCGGCATTGGACGTCATTTGCTGCTAGTACGGCCGTGATTTCGTGCGGCTAAACGCACGTTAAAACTGCGCTCGTCTGACCCTAGCCTTAAGTAGCTACAAAGTCTCTGGTTGGAGGTTACTGAGGGAATAACTGAATCTCTCAAAGCCGGTGTAAAGGAATGTCATTGATAGATCGCTTCCATCGCACAGCATGGGAATGAAACAAAGACAAAAGGTCTCAGGCTGTTGTTTGTGTCCACACAGGTAAAGCCGCAGGTCGAAACGAAGGACGGAAGACAATTTCAGTATTTCCAAGCTGTATCGTTTGCGTCACAGATCGTAGCTGGAACCAATTACTTTGTAAAGGTAATTATGTGAGGATCTAATAACTGACCGAAGTTTCTTTGGTTTTGTGATATCAGACTTTGTCATGTTGTACAGTTTTCACTTTAATTAAAGGGACACTACCACTAACATAAGCTGTAACTAGATTACCTGTGCATTACAAAAAAAAAAAAAAAACACATTATAAACACATGCTGGTCTTTTCTTTGTTTGAAGTAATTGCATGTATAAAGGAAGAATAATGTTTTTTTTCCCTTATTTTTATTTATTTTTTTAACAAAAACCTTTCTGTTTTTTTAGGGGGTTTTTTTAGGTGACTTTTTTTATATTTTAACAGACCTCCACAAAAATTCGCCGTGGCTAATTCAGCACAATTTGGCACTTATCGTGGCGGACGTGGGCTCTTGTAATCTACCACACACCTCATACACACACTGCTGTGTCCCACACCTGAATACGTACATACCACGCTCCATACGAATACACCTCTTCATTCATCATCATACTGACCCCGGCATTCCCACTCCAGCAATCATTCGTTTAATAGCGTTTCGGTTCACTCTTAATGATTCATTTTTCTGACTTTCAGGTGGATGTTGGACAAGGCGAGTGCCTTCACCTTCGGATTTACCAGAATCTGGATGGACAGCTTCTTCTCAGCGCTTATCAGAGGGGTAAAACCCAGAGCAGCCCCCTGACATATTTCTAAAGGGCTCAGGCGCACTACCCACCGCCAACCAGGAGGTGTCGCCCTTCCTTTATAGAAGTCTATTTCTTCCTTGTTTTTAACATATTTTTTTTCTGCTTTCAATATATATTGTTTAAATATACAAACTAATTAAAGCAACTATGCATAGACTAGACAAATGAGTGATGCGACAGTTTCACAAGCGCCTCATGTGATTATACAATGAGATATATGCAACGAAAATCTAAAAAAAATGCTGCTATGAAAAAAGGAACCAGTGTGACCGATCATCCAAGTGGCCACTTAAAAGAAATATGTCAAAAGCCAAGAAAAGGTAATTCATAAAACAATGTAAATCCAGATCCCGCTGCGATTACAGATTCTGCCGCAGCAATTCCATATCTTGCTGCAGCGATTCCCCATATGCCGGCACCACAGTGATTCCAGAATCCAGACCCACCCACATCACGCTGCAGTGATTCCAGATCCTGACGAATTGATTCTAGACTCTGTCGTAGCAATTCCAGATCCTTCCACGTTGATTCTAAATTCTGCCGCAGCCATTCCGGTTCTGCAGCTAGTCCAAATCCTGTAGCAAGTCCAGATCCATCCACAGCGATTCCAGATCCCAATGTAGTGATCACCCAACCTCGCTGCTCCAGACTCCTCAGTGAAGCTGAAGGCTCTTCCTGTCTGCCAGGAGGCTGTGCGGCTCTGGTCGTGGTGCTGAATCTTACACCCCGTAGCTTGAACATAAGCATCAAGGCAGATGAGGCTCAGTTACTCTGCGGCCAATGTCTGGTCGAGCAGCTAAACCTCTGTATGACCTGGGGTAGAGGCCGGTGTCAATTTTAAAGAAATGGACCATAATAACCTCGGCTTGGCTGCAGGGACCCATCATTCTCCTTGGACCACTGGACAATGGGTCTCTGATCGGGTGTGGGGGGGGGCACAGGGAACCCTAAACTAGAGACCGGCAACTCCATTATCTCTGGTTTTTCTCACTTGCAGCCGGTAATGAAAAAAAAAGACTATCTGGTCTTATATGTAATTTAGCTTTAGCAGCGCTCCGAGACGAGCCGGTGAGACGAGCCGGTGAAACGAGCGCAGTGTCTGTGTTAATCTCCGTCTGCCCCAGTGTCGTTGTTAGTGTCCCTGTGTGGGTGTCTGTCAGTGTCTTTGTGTGTGTCTTCCATTGTATATGGGCATTTTTCACTGGCTGTCAGCAACACTCACAGCCCCCCTCCACACACACACACACAGCTCTCATCACACACACAGATCCCACACACACACACAGCTCATCACACACACAGATCCCACACACACACAGATCTCACACAAACACACAGCACCCATTACACATATTATACACATAAATAACACACTATGGCAGAGATTGCGAAGCATCATGTGGGAATTTTAGGGGTTAACCATTCATTGCTCAGACGTTACAACAGGGGAGAAAGGTATTAGTGGGGGGTGAACGGGGATCAAAGAAGATATTGGGGGGCAACACAACACAATGCTCTGATGCAATGTGCAGTATTGTGTGGTGTAATGACACACCGGCCGAGCGTCCATATTGGGTGGGGCAGTCCTTATTCTGAGCTCAGATCCCCCCTCGCCCCTCTTTCTGGCCCTTTCTTTAGGAGACCATGGTCGTGTTGATGGCCGATTAACCGTAAAGTCGGGTAAACAGCCTGGGAGTGTCTCAGGCCCCGCCTCCAGCGCCATCCCCTAAAATGCTGTGGTTAATCTATGTCGTGGTCAGAGCTTGCGCAAGAAGTTAACAAGGAAAACATAACGAGACGTGTTTCTAGGAAACTTGGGAAATGATTGGGCGCGGCGTGACGCCGGTCCAACCCGTTTTCCCTCTAATAATCTCAGACGGGTGCGGGTGCGGCCTCACAACAGATCTGTAACCCCTGGGGCACCGAGATCTGGCTCTGACACCCACAGGAGCTGCCAACGGAGCGAGAAAGCGGAATGTGATGGGAATCTGGGCCAGGCCTGAGAATAACTACGATCCCTATCATCCCTGTGAACTTGTCATCACATATTCCATGTGGCAGCACCTGCATGGTTACACTATAACTCCCATCGTGCTCAGCGTCATATGAGAGTTGTATCGCAGCAGCAGCGGGAAGGTCGTGCAGATCACTCCCCCTCACATCACAGTTTAGTGAATAACCCCCCCCCCGACAGTGATAACTCCCAGTGTCTGTGTGTATCTCCCATCATGCATCAGTGCACGTAGGCGGAAAAATGTGAAATCTCCCAATAATTTAATCTTTTGTGGTTTGCGCAGAATCGCTGAATCAGCCTGTGGGAGAAGAGCAGAGATTGACATAATTAAAACACTTCCCCCGTAAATTCCTCCGCTGTGACCCCAGAGTCCCTCAGGGCCGCCCCCAGGGACCCCGAAAAAACTGATTATATTACAGTTAAAGCTGGTTTTATCTTCAGGACGCAACAGAAAAATCACAAATTCTATCCTAGGGTAGCGGAAAACCAGAGATCTGCAGACATCCTCCAGCTCGGCTAGTTTGGCCTAGAAATTGCAATCACTGTGTGATCCACCACCAGGTCAACAAGTGGTGACTAACGCCTGCACCACGGGACATCAGAGTGACATAAAAGCGCATAGTCATGGTTTTGGCGCTTCCCCTAAATCATTTCCAAATGTTCAAACAAGCCCCTTCCTTGTGACAGCCATTATTTATTTATTTCCTCACTTTAGCAATTTAATCCCATTCATAAGAAGAGTCCGCAGACTTCTCCCTCCTCGCCTAAAGTCATCACGGGGTCCATGAAATACGAGTGCAAAAAAAAAGGTACAGTGTGTACAGCGAGTCTTCCAAATAGATTCATACATTCTCATATTACTTTAACAGATGACTCAAAGTGGGATTGAGGTTGATGGGTCCTAGGACAACACCGAAAGATAGCAGGCGAATTGAGAACACCTTTTTACCCTATAGCAGTGATGGCGAACCAATGGTACACGTGCCACACCCGGCACACGGGGCCGACAGGGTCGGCACGCGAGCCTTAGGCTCGCCTCACTGCCACTCTGGGCATCTTCCTCCCAGCGTGCGTGGGCAAATGATGCTGCCCGCGCTTGTTGAAGTCCACCAGCCGCGATCTCGCCTTCAACGAACGGCCGGGCAGCATCATTTGCCCACGCGCTGGGAGGAAGACACTCAGAGCGGCAAGTGAGTTGGGGGCCGATTATATATATATATATGAGAGAGAGCTGGGGCATATCAATGAGAGCTGGGGGCAATATCCATGAGAGCTGGGGGCAATATCCATGAGAGCTGGGGGGCAATATCCATGAGAGCTGGGGGCAATATCCATGAGAGCTGGGGGCAATATCCATGTGAACTGGGGCAATATCCATGAGAACTGGGGCAATATCCATCCATGTTTGAGCTTGGGGCAATTATATAAATGTGAGCTGGGGCCAATTATATCCATGTGTGGGCTTGGGTCAAATATATCCATGTGTGAGCTAGGGGCAAATATATCCATGTGTGAGCTAGGGGCAAATAGATCCATGTGTGAGCTGGAGCAATTATATCCATGTGTGATCTGGGGGCAATATATAAATGTGAGCTGGGGCCAATGCAACTGCATCCGCCTGTTCTCTCCTCTGGCCCTCAGGGTGGCAGTCATCTACCGCCCACCGGGACCAACCTCTTTGACCACTTTGCTACCTGGCTTTCTCACTTCCTGTCTTCTAATCTTCCATGTCTAGTTCTCGGGGACTTCAACATTCCCATTGATGATCCTTCCGCCCCTGCTGCCTCCAAACTTCTTTCACTCACGTCCTCCCTTGGACTCACACAATCCTCCCTCCTCCCTACCCACCGCGATGGTCACGCTATTGACCTGGTCTTTTCCAACCTCTGCTCCATTTCTGAGTTCAACTGTCGCCCTTTCCCCATCTCTGACCACCACCTTCTCTCTTTCAACCTATCTGGACTTCCTAAACACCCTGCTCCCCCACCCCGCACACACACTCGCAGAAATCTACATGCTGTGGACCCCCATCAATTCTCCAACCTACTTCACCACCTCCCTCATACCTCATCCTTCACCTGCCCTGACGCTGCCACTAATCACTACAACACTACGCTTATCTCTGCTCTAGACACTCTTGCTCCTCTTCGACTCTGTAAGGCCCCACGCCGCCAGCTTCAGCCCTGGCACACCCTCCAGACTCGCTACCTGCAAAGATGCTCCCGCACTGCAGAGCGTGCCTGGAGGAAATCCCGCTCTGAAGCTGATTTTGTTCACTTCAAGTTAATTCTCCGGTCATACACCTCTGCCCTCCACTTGGCCATACAATCCTTCTTCTCATCTCTTATATCTACGCTGTCCTCCAACCCTAAACGGCTCTGGTCCACCTTCAACACCCTCCTCTACCCACCTGCACCTCCCCCCACAGCTGCCTTCAGCGCTCAAGACCTGGCAGACTACTTCCTCAGTAAAACTTTAACTATCAGAAGCAACATCCCAACACAAGATAGTTATTGGCCACCTCCACTCCCACAGGTCCCCTCTGCCGCTTCCTCACAGCCACTGAGGAGGAAGTCAATTCCTTATTGTCCTCCTCACATCTCACCACGTGCCCGCTCGACCCCATTCCCTCACATCTAATTCCTCCCATCTCCTCCTCCCTCACCCCTGCTCTCACACACATCTTCAACCTATCTCTCTCCACTGGCTCCTTTCCAGTTACCCCTTTACTAAAGAAACCATCCCTCGATCCCAACTCTCCATCCAACTACCGCCCTTATCCCTGCTTCCCTTTACCTCTAAGCTCTTAGAAAAACTAGTCTTCAATCGCCTCTCCCTCTTCCTGTCCTCCAATTCCCTACTTGACCCCCTGCAATCTGGCTTCCGTCCCCTACACTCAACTGAAACTGCCCTCACCAAAGTCACCAACGACCTCCTAACTGCTAAAAACACGGCCACTATTCTATTCTCATCCTGCTGGACCTCTCGGCTGCTTTTGACACTGTTGACCACCCCCTCCTTCTACAGACCCTCAACTCTCTGGGTCTCGGTGACACTGCACTTGCTTGGGTTGACTCCTATTTATCCAATAGGTCCTTCTGTGTGTCCTTTGCTGGTAACTCCTCCTCTTCATTGCCTCTATCTGTTGGTGTACCTCAAGGCTCTGTCCTTGGTCCTCTGCTCTTTTCCATCTACACCTCCTCCCTGGGCAAAATCATCAACAGCTTTGGCTTTAATTACCACCTCTACGCTGATGACACTCAGATCTACCTCTCTACCCCTGATCTCTCTCCCCCTGTCCTTTCAAAAGTCAGTGACTGTTTATCTGGCATCTCCTCCTGGATGGCCTCCCACCACCTAAAGATCAACATGTCAAAGACTGAGCTCCTACTTATTCCTCCCGCCAATGCCTCCCCACCTCCTGACTTCTCTATCACGATGGAGGGTATCACCATCTCCCCATCAAACCAAGTTCGCTGTCTTGGAGTTACACTGGACTCTGCTCTTTCCTTCATCCCCCACATCAAGTCTCTTTCCTCCTCCTGCCGATACCAACTGCGTAATATTTCCAGAATTCGGCCATTTCTTACCGCTGTCACCACAAAACAACTCATACACGCCCTGGTAATCTCCCGACTCGACTATTGCAATAATCTCTTATCTGGCATCCCTCTGTCCCACCTCTCCCCCCTACAATCCATCCTGAACGCCTCCGCCAGGCTAATTCACCTCACCTGCCGTCTGTCTCTGCGAGTCCCTTCACTGGCTCCCCATCCACTGCAGAATTAAGCTCAAAATCCTTATCCTTACCTACAAAACCCTCACTAACTCAGCTCCCCACTACCTTTCCTCACTAATCACCAAATACACCCCAGCCCGCTCCCTAAGGTCAAACAGTGACCTGCGCCTAGCTTCTCCCCGCATCACCTCTTCCCATGATAGACTGCAGGATTTCTCACGCGCAGCCCCCACTCTCTGGAACGCTCTCCCTCGTACGGTCAGACTTTCCCCTAACTTCTCTTCCTTCAAAACGCTCCCTTAAAACATTCCTATTTAGGGAAGTCTACCACCCAACTCACTGACACAACCATCAATCACTCTCACCTTACAGTCCTCTCCTCCTGTTTCCAACCCCAACCCTCCCAGATTGTGAGTTCCTACGGGAATAGGGCCCTCATCTCCTCCTGTACTGTTTGTCAAATGTTGTTCAATGTATTGTAACCCTGTCTATACTGTGCTTATTGTACAGCGCTGTGGAATATGCTGGTGCTTTATAAATAAAGAATTATAATAATTATATCCATATGTGAGTTGGGGCTAATTATATCCATGTGTGATCTGGGGGCAATATATTCATCTTTATACTGTTTATATTTTTCTTTTCATACGACTGTCTGAACTAATTTTCTAAAATAAATCTGAAATTCAGGTCTAATTGTGGGGTTGGCACTTTGAGACAGATAAGTTGGTTCAGCGATCCAGTTTGGGCACTCGGGCTCAAAAAGGTTCGACATCCCTGCCCTATAGGGTTAACTCACTGCTAATACCTGATTAAGTCTGCCCTGCCCTTTTAGGAGATGTGGTCCCCTCTGAGGAGGACAGACTTTGTGCTGGGTGCAGCAAGGAAGCTAAATTTTGAGCCCAGAAGAGAGGTACCTTAGATTTTGTTTTCACAGATTGACATATTGGGCGGCTAAGCCGCTTACCAGACAGGAATTCTGAAACGTTTATTTTTGCCTCCGCATCAAGGAGTAGGCTATTGTTTTGTATTTATTTTGTTTATCATGTACCCTGCAATGGCTGCACAATAAAGAGAAGTAGAAGCACTAATCTCAGCGTCCATATAACAATATAAACAAGGTAAAAAAGATACCGGACGCAGCTTAATGCAATAATATCTAAAATGCTATGTACGAGTGTCAAACATGCAGTACAATGTGCGTACACAAATATGAAGCAGTATATACATAAAAACCTAGACAATGAAATGGCTTAAAAACAGAAAAGCTGGATCACGTATCAAGGTGCATATTGTGATATATATCTCAAAGTGCTTTATACAAAGTGATCCAAAGGATGCTCTACATGAAACATGCTTGGAGTAAAAAAAAAAAAATATATATATATATATATATATATATATAAAATATAAAATCACACACACACGCCTAAAAAAAATATGGGCGGTCCTCTATGGGTTCGAGTAATATGAAAAACAGAAAATATACAAGAGTGTAATATACTCTCACATGGTGGGGTTTGTGGATAAAGTAAACCAGAAAACTCACACTGAGCAGAGCCTGTAAATTACTGGCTCGGTATGGTGGGCAGCGTGCCGAACGTCAAGGGGGTGTCTTTCACTCATCACCCACTGATGTTGCTGCAAAAGAAAGCAAAAAACCCCAGTCTGAGGCATTCGAAAACGCAACATAGTGGGGGGGGGGGGGAATTCCCTCTTGACCCCAGATTGCACCTTGGATCAGCCATTAATCACAGATTAAATCTTATCAACCTTATTCTGTGTCTGTAGGAAGTCATCCATTTTTTTTTAAAAAAAGTCTGTACAGTCTCTGACCCAACCACCTCAACAGGCAGAGAATTCCACAGCTTTATTGTTCTCACCATAAAATAACCCTATTATTAGGGATGCACCGATACCACTTAAAAGTATCGGTACTAGTACTCGGTCTTAATGTCATGTGAACGCTTTCCAATAAGAACAGACCTCATACAGAATGGCCCCAGACCTCATCGAATGCTGGGGAAGCTGGCCGCGTGCAAAGCACTCAGCCAGCGTTCCCCGCTGGCAGACTGCAACTCACCCCTGCCGAAGGTCCAGCCGCACGGCTGTGGTGCGATCACATGGCCACTGGGCACCTCTGACGCTGCCTCCAGCCGAGAGGCAGCGTCACAGAAGCGCCCTGCAGCCGCGTGAACGCATCACAGCCGTGGGACCGGACGTTCGGAAGGGGTGAGTATTGCAGCCTGCCGGAGGCGAACGCTGGCCAAGTGCTTTTCATGCACGTGGCCAGCTTCCCCAGCCCCGCGGATACCGGCCCAGCGCTGGCTACCGGTAGGGGGGGGGGGGGTAATCAGGCCATTTGCACGAGTACTAAGTACTCGTGCAAACGGCAGTATCGGCACCGATACATCCCTACTTCCTGTGCTTTAGGCTGAATTTCCTTTCGTCCAGGCTAAATGGGTGACCTCGTGTCCTGTGTATAGTCCCGTTAATGAATAGGATTCCAGACAATGGTCTATAATGACCCTGTATATATTTATATAAAAAGTTATCAGATCTCTAAAGCACCGTTTAAACTAAACAAAAAAAAAAAAGAAGTTTAAGCTTGTTAGCCTTTATACCAAATTTTTTTTTTTTTTTTTTTAGATAAAAACAGATGCCAAAACTACCCGGCATATTCAAGGTGCGGTCCTACCATTGAGTAGGTACCAGTTAGAACATGCATTTGGTTTCTATGATGTGTTTTATTGCCCTTTACTCCAAACCCCACCTAATGTTTGGAAGGGCCCCCAGCAGTTATACCATGTCCCTGCATGAAATCAGGTTAGAGTTGGCAGTAACACATGTCAGGTGTCAATGGAGAGGGAAAAAAAATTCATTGTTTTATTGCAAAATCAGATTATTTGTATCAAAATGCAGTACACAGGTTCCTGCCAGCAGGTTATAGGTTCTGGAACGCAGGGTATTCAAGGCACTAGGCTCCACTTCTCCCTCAGAAATAGAGGATCTCGTCCTCCTGGGTTTTATCCTGCTGGACGCTGTGGAAACTCGGAGGCTGATTTTCGTGAGGAAGGGCTACATAGATCCTCACGTGTATGAAGCCGTCTCCAGTGTCAATCTGCAGGAAGACAGAATACATTAAAATGGTTATTCACCGACCTCCAGCATGGCCCGAACAGTGATCTTCACTAGAAGTCTATTCAAGAATGTATGTTTACCAAATACTGGTGAATTGACGGCGAAATACAGTGCAAGTCACTGGAATTGTCCCATAGAAGACTGTATTCACAGAATGCCGAATTACACCGACATGCCCTGATTTTGTTTAAACAGGCAAATCCTTTAGGCAGGTCGTCCCCTGGCACCATATTCCTGCGATCATCCGATATAGTCTGAAATCATCCAAGTGAATCAGCCTTCTTCCACTGCATCCAACCGGACGATTGCAACAGATGTGCGAGCCAAACGATTTATCAGACGATCCCGGGACCATGTGCATGTTAGAGCCACGGCAGGGTTCCAAGCGACTCTCGCACACACTCGCAGCGGTGGACGGTGGCTGTCCCTGATGCCCTTTCAACATAGAGCAGAGTTTGTTTTTTCTAAACAGGCGGAGGTTCTTTGAACCCATAACCTGTGGGTTTATTTTCGTGGCAATTATTTAAGTGGTCAGAGTGACGACCACCCACCATCTGCCCAGTCACATGCAGAGGGAAGGTGTACAAGGGGTGAACAGCTCCAAGTCGCCAGACTTGGGGCCCTGAGAGGCAGAGTTTCCAAGTTATGCCAACTCAGCCCCCCCCCCCAAAACCGTACACACCCTTCTGACTATACACTGCCACCACAGGCACTGGATCATGGTTGTGTCCCGGAGCTGGCTGACATCTTGGATGTCAGTCATGCTTCCGGGATCTCTCCCTGACTGGAGTCAGGGGTTCATTGGAAGGCATGGCCTTTCCAATGATGCCAAAACATGACCATGTAAAAAAAAAAAAAAAAATTGGTTTTATTAATGCAGCAATATTGTTCATTTCAATTCGAATGTGAATAATGATGCTGCACTAATGATTTTTTTCTATGGGGGGGGGGGGGAGGTTTTGCTAAAAAACTTATTATTTTGGGAGGAAATTACGTAACGAGTCCAATTCAAATTTTTTTAACAAGTGCACCCCAAAGAAGATATAAAAACACAAAAACTCGCAAGATAAAATGTGGAAAAAACCTTTACAAGCTGTAGATGATTGAAAATTCCAGTTTTATTCAATTTTTTTGTTCTAATATTCAGGCAGGACATGACGTATACATATGATATATTAGGAATCTGCCGAAAAGAACTAGATATAATTTGTCTGGGTCATATAATAAAATGTGACTTCAAAGCGAGTTTAAACATGAGCGAAAGCAGTAAAAATTACCTCAGGAGTGAAATTGTTAAAAGTAGGGATGCACCGATACCACTTTAAGACAGAGTATGAGTACTGATACTTTTATGGTCATGTGAACGCTTTTCAAGAAGAACAGACCTAATCTAAAAATGCCCCCAGCTCACATGTATATATCTCCCAATATATACAGTTGCAAGAAAAAGTATGTGAACCCTTTGGGATTACGTGGAGTTTTGCATGAATTGGTCATAAAATGTGCTCTGATCTTCATCTAAGTCACAACAATTTGAAAAACACAGTCTGCTTAAAATAATACAACACAAACATTATATGTTTTCATGTGTTTATTGAACAGAACATGTAAACATTCACAGTGCAGGGTGGAAAAAGTATGAACCATCGGATTTAATAACTGGTTGACCCTCCTTTGGCAGCAATAACCTCAACCAAACATTTCCTGTAGTTGCAGATCAGACCTGCACAACGATCTGGAGTAATTTTGGACCACTCCTCTTCACAAACCTGTTTCAGTGTAGCAATATTCTTGGGATGTCTGGTGTGAATCGCTCTCTTAAGGTCATCCCACAGCATTTCAATCGGGTTGAGGTCAGGACTCTGACTGGGCCACTCCAGAAGGCGTATTTTGTTTTGTTGAAGCCATTCTTTTGTTGAATTACTTGTATGCTTTGGGTCATTGTCCTGTTGCATCACCCATCCTCTGCGGAGCTTCAGTTGGCGGACAGAAGGTCTTACGTTTTCCTGCAAAATGTCTTGATAAACTCTGGAATTCATTTTTCCATCAATGACAACAATCCGTCCAGGCCCTGAGGCAGCAAAGCAGCCCCAAACCATGATGCTCCCTCCGCCATGTTTTACAGTGGGGATGAGGTTTTGATGTCGGTGTGCTGTGCCTTTTTTTCTCCACACCTACAGGGTTAGACAGAGAGCGTGAAAAGCAGGAGATTGGCTATTTTGACCTAGAATTTCTCATTCCCCAGTCATGCTCCTGCTTTTCACGTTCTCTGAATAACCCCGATTGTGTTGTGTGTTTTTCCAAACAACTCAATTTTGGTTTCATCTGTCCACAGAATATTTTGCCAGTAGTGCTGTGGAACATCCAGGTGCTCTTTTGCAAACTTCAAACGTGCTGCAATATTCTTTTTGGACAGCAATGGCTTCCTCCGTGGTGTCCGCCCATGTACTCCATTCTTGTTTAACCTCCCTGGCTGTCTAATTTTCTCAAAATTTTGTGTCTAAAAGCGTCTCTCCTTTTTTAAAAAAAAAAAAAATAAGCAGGGTTATCCAAAGAGATCCGAATTGCTTGAGAAAGGTAACCGAACGCTGAAAATCAGCGTTCGCTTACCTTTCCTGGCCATTCGGCTATCCAGAGAGCAGGCAATTCGCCAAATACTGGCGAATTGCCTGCACATACGGTGCCTGTTCGGTCCCTGTTCGAGGGCAGTGAAATCCCCATAGAGAAGCACTGCTTCGGCTATTCAGAGAACACAAACCAGCAGTGAAAGGTTCCCCTAATGCCCTGCCATTCGGTGGTTTCATTCGGCAAATTTATTCAGGAGAATCCCATAGGCTTCAATGTTAAAAATATTCCCGTTTTAATCCAATATCTAATAAACCGTTAATTATAAAATTCTGCAGCAAAAAGTCTCTTTATTTATAGATTTTTTAGGATACTTTAAGCATTTTTCTGTTTTTTTTTTTTTTTTTTTCAGTTTACTTATTTTTTTTGTAACAGCCCTCTTTATTAGCATTCCCTGGACCTCCTGTGAAAATTTCAGACATTTTCGCTCAGTAGTTTCTTTGCAAACAGCGTTTCATTTTCCCAGATTCATACAAATGGTTTTTCTAATTTATTCACTGCCTCTACGTCACAGCTGCTTCGGCTCTGTGTGATTCGGCTCATGTTCGTCTTTTTCAAAGGTTAATCCAGATGTTTCTGCTTGTTTTCAGCGTGCATTCGGTTAGTTTTCGTCAGGTTTTCGGCAGCTTTTCCCTGCAATTCGGGGACCCTGTGCTGTTTGCTGAATACACCGCAGGGTCACCGAAATGCAATCGGCAAAAGGAACCGAATTGAAGAGAACGAAAAGTCACCGAACGTGCGGTGACTTTTCGAATCTCTTTGGATAACCCTGTAAGTGTTTTTGTACATAGTTAGCCTGTAATAATTAGGAATCACGCACTGAAATCAAGAGTCCTTACTGGTAAAATCCTTTATAAATAATTTTTAAAAAAAAAAAAAAAAATTGTAAATACACGAAGTCGATAAACTATTGTCGTGTTTCAAACTTTATCCCAAAAATAATTATCCAAAATTACGCAAATAAATGATATTCAATAAAATACAAAACACACTGAAATCTGTCTGAGAACAAGGGTTAGACGATGTATGGTCTATTTCTTATCCTGTACTGCCACCTAGTGGCCGTTCATAAACATTGCATTTTGTATTCAGTGTTTATTATGAATGAAATTTGCTGTGGTCCAGCCCCCCCTGCATCAAGTGACTCGCAGGGAGCCTTCCAGGAAGCCGCGATCACACTGCTGGGACAGCGAGGGAGCCAGGAGGAGGCGAGAATGCATCCAGCCCCAGTGTGGCTCGGGGTTACCGTTCGTGGTAGTGAAATTTAACCCCGAGTCACTCGGGAATACCGGCAGGGAGGTTAAGGTTTTCCTTATTGTAGAGGTGTCAACAAAAATGTTAGCATGTGCCTGTGATTTCTGGAAGTCTTTAGCTGACACTCTAGGATTCTTCTTTACCTCATTAAGCATTCTGCGCTCTTGCAGTCATCTTTACAGGACGACCACGCCTAGGGAGAGTAGCAACAGTGCTGAACTTTCTCCATTTGTAGACAGTCTTACCGTGGACACATGAACATCAAGGCTTTGAGATAATTTTGTAACCCTTTCCAGACCCCTTTCCGTCGTCTTCTGAGAGCTCTTTTCTGCAAGGCATGGTTCACATCAGGCAGTGCTTCTTGAAACCAGTAAACCCAAAACTGGTGTGTGTTTTTAAAGGGCAGGACAGCTTTCAGCAACACATCCAATAATATCACACTGATTGGACTCAAGGTTTGCTTACTCCTGGCTCCAATTAGCTCTTGGAGAAGTCATTATGCTAGGGGTTCACATACTTTTTCCACCCTGCACTGTGAATGTTTACATGTTCTGTTCAATAAAAACATGAAAACATATGTTTGTGTTGTGTATTATTTTAAGCAGACTGTTTTTCAAATTGTTGTGACTTAGATGAAGATCAGAGCACGTTTTATGACCAATTCATGCAAAACTCCACGTAATCCCAAAGGACACACACACACACACACACACGAAAAGCACTCGGCCAGCCACAATACTCCCCATCCGAAGGTCCGGTCGCACAGCTGTGGCATGATCACACAGCTGTCTCTGACGCTGCCTCCAGCCGAGAGGCAGCGTCACAGAAGTGTCCGGTGCACGCATCACAGACGTGTGACCAGACCTTCGGATGGTGAGTATTGCAGCTCGCCGGAGGGGAACACTGGCCGAGTGCTTTTCATGCACGCGGCCAGCTTCCCCAGCCCCGCGGATACCAGCAAGTCAGCCCAGCGCTGGCTTCCAGTATCGGGGGGGTGTGTATATCGGGCCATTTGCACGAGTACCAAGTACTCGTGCAAACGGCACTAGTATTAGTGCATCCCTAGTTAAAAGACTTTGAAAGTACACATTTTTTTAAAAATGGAAGTGATATGTTTTTACATTGATTCCTATGGGATTCGCCTGTTTAAAACGGTCAGACGGAATCACTGAGAATCAGGGCATTTCGCCATCACTGCGGCGCCTGAACACTTTAACAGGCCTAGCAGAGCACAGTGCCGCCTGCAGCCATGCCCCCCATAGGTGGGCCGGCCCCGTGTGCAGCTCAATAGAGGATAGCCCTGCACTCACGGGACTAGCGTTGTGTGCACAGGGTGGGCAGACCGACAGGTCAGTGTCCGGACATCATGACTGAGCAGCAATCGAGCAGCATGGCACAGCACCCGCAGCAAGCCACAGGCCGGAGGGTAAAAATGGCAGCGCCGCAAAGAATGCTACAGATTTAATCCTTCACACGCCAGACAAGAGGAATAAGCCCCCTGCCCCCTTACCTTAACGAAGTAATTCATGCCGGCAACTACTTGCTTCTTGTAGCAGACCGCATCAAATTTAGTGAAGTTCTTCCCACATTTCTCTTCAACCTCTACCTTCACCTGAAAAAAGGAAACCAGACAAGACAGGGGCGGTTAAGGTCGTGACGTGGCTTCAGAAATGACCAGATCAGTGCATTGTGGGGAGGGGAATAACAGCCCCACACAGGCCGCCCCCCCCAACAGCGAGTTAAAGGAACACTACACATCCTGACTGTAATTTTTTTTATAATGTTCAGGGATGTGAGGAGTGACCCCCTTCTCACCCCTCCCAGCACTGTGTTTGGTAAGAAAGAAAAAAAGCTGGGTGAAGTGGAGGAGTTTCCTCTATCCCATCCAGTAATTTGAGTTTGCTGGCTTCCAGTTACTAGTGATGCTGGCGTGCCAGTGTCACCATCTGAGACCAGTCGCGTTGGTAACTGTCTCAGGAGGCGGTGATGGATCAGATGCCGGCGCTGCAGAACTTGCCAGCCCTGTTGCGGCACGCAATTTGCATTTCCTACAGAGGAAGCACAAATTGCACAGAAAAGCCTCGGGACGTCTGGAAACCCAGAGCTGAAGAGGAACAGTGCGGCTGGGATCACACCTGAGCGTATCTCATATGCGCGTTTTTTGTTGGGCGTTTTATGAGCGTTTTTAACAATTAGAAACGCGTGTCGTACGCGCGTTTTTTGAAGTCTATGGCTGCAAACGCGCTGTAATACGCCCCAAAGAAGCTCCTGTACTTCTTTGGGCGTAAGGCGTTTTACAGCACGTTCCTACACGCTGTAAAACGCCCAGGTGTGAACCATACCCATAGGAAATAATGGGATTTCAGTGTTTGAGCGTTTTACAGTGCGTAGTAACGCGCTGTAAAACGCCCAGGTGTGAACCAGGCCTGAGGGACAAAAAAGGAGTGTGGGGGGGGGGGGAGATGTGAGGATATATATATTATAAAAAAAAAAAAAAAAAAAAAAAAAAAAAAAATCAAAAAAAAAAAATCACTGAAAATAAATTGGGCAGAGGCTGTCAGTCTCTATCCCAATATTTAGGCTGGTCGTCCACTGGCAGCGTAGTTGGGTGACCAACTCAGTCACCTGTCCATCCAGTCAGTCAGTCCTTGGGGAGTTGATCCCATAAGAGCAGTCACTTGGTAATATGGTTAGGATCTGTCAAGAGGTGGGATACATTGGCGAAGGTTGACAGCCTGAAGCAATTTATGGCCATATTGTGAACTAAACTGCCACCATTTTTCAGAGTTTCAGGTTATAAACCTATGAAAGTCTTGAAGGAGTTAAGAACTGTTGTAATCCTGAAAGGAATAAGAGTTGGTGGAAGCTTTGAAGGGTTAAAACTTGATTAAAATGTCAATGTTTAAAAAAGGTATAAGCTGCTGTTGAAGTCTTTGAATGTATTACACACACGGTTTTCGGAGCCCAAAATGTTACCTAAAAAAAATTTAAATCCAGAAAAACACCAAAAAAAAAAAAAAAAAAAAATATTTTATACATTGACTCCTATGGGCTTCATGCACGGCGATTTTACTATACAACGCTGTTTTTCATGTTTCTCTGCACATGGCAGTTTGACTATACAACGCACCTTTTCCACGTAAACGTGTTCCAGCTCGTCCTAGAATTTAAAATTTGGAAAGATCTCTATTCTATCGCAAGAAAAAAAAAATATATATAAAAAAATAGAAAAGAAAAATCGTCTGAAATTGTGCGATGGAAGAGAACCGATTCACCTACATGTTGTAGGATCGGTCGGACGACGACGACAGAGAGACTCTGCCCTCCTGCGGCATTAAGACCCACCTGCCACGAGAATGGCATTGCGCACCCTGCAGCAGGAAGGGGTTAATAGTAAAACTAGTTGCACAGCGAGTGGGCTAAATCTCTGATGGTCCACCAAGGAGATACGGGTTCCTTAGAGCAGACCACATGCTGTCACACAATCACTGAGCATGCGATTACCATGGAGTGTTGCTGCCCGTCCTAGATGCTGCAGCCCACCAGGAGGTGTATGGGTATCTTGGTGGCATGGAGGGACCTTTACACAAGCTGCATAGGGCTGAGCATGGTCCAGGGTCCCCTGAACACATCATAGGCTATAGCCCCCACATAAACACCAGGCATGGCGTTTCATCCACACATGATTTATTCATGATGAGGGGCAGTGCATGAAGAATGCCACCCCGCAGCATGTATAATCCATACGCTGCAGGCAAGGAATCAAACAGGAATCCCAGGTGACCCATTAGATAAACAGGTTTCACTCCTGCAGGATATGATTTATACACACTGAAGGGCAGCATCTTCCCTGTGCTCCACCTCTGCATGAAGTGATGCATGTCCAGGAAAACATGGCTGATCTGGTACACCCCAAGGCACAACCCCAGGAGGAGACTACCCCCAAAATACCTGCACAGCACGTAGAGAAGAGGGGTGGGTGAAGGGCATTACCTCCCCTCCCCCCACATACCTGTACGGCTCATAAGAGTGGGGGGGCGGGGTACTCCCATATAGCGGGGAGTCCCACAAACATAAACAATAGCAGAACCAGAGCTGACACGGGGTGTACTCTACCTCCCCCTTTGTGTAAATGGTACAGCCAAACATTCCCAGGTCTCGGCATTCTCAGGGTATGACAGGGGGAGCAGTATGTTACCTGGTCACAGAATTCCTGCACCTCCCTGGTGGCCTCCTTGGTCTCGCCTACTCCCCCGCGCCTCTGCATCTCGGCTTCAGCCTTTACACACACACAGAGCAACTGTCAGCTCAGAAACACCGCGCTGTGTAATTGATGGACGGAGCGTACCATCTAATGGACCGGCGGGGGGGGGGTCACGCAGTACTCTGAAATTATCAAAATCCACTTAGAAAGGAGCAGAGCAGCAGGAATACAAACAGGGCGTGCGGTGACACCCGAGAACGCAGAGCGGATGTTTGTACCCCGGGAAACGTACCGAGTATCGGCCATTTATGAGAAATGGATTATACCATTTTCGGTCAGATGCCAGAAGGCGGGTCATGTGACAATGGAAATCAAGTGATGCATCCTAGACCACTCAGTGATCTCTTTGGCGGGAGAGGGGGGGGGGAATATGGGGGAACATGTAGAGAGGGAAGGGGAGAATCGCCATATATATTCAGGGTTTGCGTGTGCGGATGTCTTTTAGGGGTTCCTCCATATATTCAGGGTGTGCGGGTGTCTTTTTAGGGGCTCCTCCATATATTCAGGGTGTGTTGGTGTGTTTTTAGGGGCTCCTCCATATATTCAGGGTGTGCGGGTGTGTTTTTAGTGGCTCCTCCATATATTCAGGGTGTGCGGGTGTCTTTTTAGGGGTTCCTCCATATATTCAGGGTGTGCGGGTGTCTTTTAGGGGCTCCTCCATATATTCAGGGTGTGTGGGTGTCTTTTAGGGGCTCCTCCATATATTCAGGGTGTGTGGGTGTCTTTTAGGG
Organism: Leptobrachium leishanense; assembly: GCA_009667805.1. NCBI lineage: Eukaryota > Metazoa > Chordata > Amphibia > Anura > Megophryidae > Leptobrachium > Leptobrachium leishanense. The sequence goes on from RXON01000242.1 coordinate 96,218, forward strand.
GCTCCTCCATATATTCAGGGTGTGTGGGTGTCTTTTAGGGGTTCCTCCATATATTCAGGGTGTGTGGGTGTCTTTTAGGGGCTCCTCCATATATTCAGGGTGTGTGGGTGTCTTTTTGGGTTCCTCCATATATTCAGGGTGGTGTGGGTGTCTTTTAGGGGCTCCTCCATATATTCAGGGTGTGTGGGTGTCTTTTAGGGGTTCCTCCATATATTCAGGGTGTGCGGGTGTCTTTTTAGGGGTTCCTCCATATATTCAGGGTGTGGGTGTCTTTTTAGGGGCTCCTCCATATATTCAGGGTGTGTGGGTGTCTTTTTAGGGGTTCCTCCATATATTCAGGGTGTGCGGGTGTCTTTTTAGGGGTTCCTCCATATATTCAGGGTGTGGGTGTCTTTTTAGGGGCTCCTCCATATATTCAGGGTGTGTGGGGTCTTTTTAGGGGTTCCTCCATATATTCAGGGTGTGTGGGTGTCTTTTTAGGGGTTCCTCCATATATTCAGGGTGTGTGGGTGTCTTTTTAGGGGTTCCTCCATATATTCAGGGTGTGCGGGTGTCTTTTTAGGGGTTCCTCCATATATTCAGGGTGTGGGTGTCTTTTTAGGGGCTCCTCCATATATTCAGGGTGTGTGGGTGTCTTTTTAGGGGTTCCTCCATATATTCAGGGTGTGTGGGTGTCTTTTTAGGGGTTCCTCCATATATTCAGGGTGTGTGGGTGTCTTTTTAGGGGTTCTTCCATATATTCAGGGTGTGGGTGTCTTTTTAGGGGTTCCTCCATATATTCAGGGTGTGTGGGTGTTTTTTTAGGGGTCCTCCATATATTCAGGGTGTGCGGGTGTCTTTTTAGGGGTCTTCCATATATTCAGGGTGTGTGGGTGTCTTTTATGGGGCTCCTCCATATATTCAGGGTGTGTGGGTGTCTTTTTAGGGGTTCCTCCATATATTCAGGGTGTGCGGGTGTCTTTTTAGGGGTTCCTCCATATATTCAGGGTGTGGGTGTCTTTTTAGGGGCTCCTCCATATATTCAGGGTGTGTGGGTGTCTTTTTAGGGGTTCCTCCATATATTCAGGGTGTGTGGGTGTCTTTTTAGGGGTTCCTCCATATATTCAGGGTGTGTGGGTGTCTTTTTAGGGTTCCTCCATATATTCAGGGTGTGTGGGTGTCTTTTTAGGGGTTCCTCCATATATTCAGGGTGTGTGGGTGTCTTTTTAGGGGTTCTTCCATATATTCAGGGTGTGCGGGAGTCTTTTATGGGGCTCCTCCATATATTCAGGTGTTGTCGGGTTCCTCCATATATTCAGGGTGTGTGGGTGTCTTTTTAGGGGTTCTTCCATATATTCAGGGTGTGCGGGAGTCTTTTATGGGGCTCCTCCATATATTCAGGGGTGTGGCGGGGTCTTTTTAGGGGTTCCTCCATATATTCAGGGTGTGTGTGGGTGTCTTTTTAGGGGTTCCTCCATATATTCAGGGTGTGTGGGTGTCTTTTTAGGGGTTCTTCCATATATTCAGGGTGTGTGGGTGTCTTTTATGGGGCTCCTCCATATATTCAGGGTGTGTGGGTGTCTTTTTAGGGGTTCCTCCATATATTCAGGGTGTGTGGGTGTCTTTTAGGGGTTCCTCCATATATTCAGGGTGTGCGGGTGTCTTTTTAGGGGTTCCTCCATATATTCAGGGTGTGTGGGTATCTTTTTAGGGGTTCCTCCATATATTCAGGGTGTGGGTGTCTTTAGGGGCTCCTCCATATATTCAGGGTGTGCGGGTGTCTTTTTAGGGGTTCCTCCATATATTCAGGGTGTGTGGGTGTCTTTTTAGGGGTTCCTCCATATATTCAGGGTGTGCGGGTGTCTTTTTAGGGGTTCCTCCATATATTCAGGGTGTGCGGGTGTCTTTTTAGGGGTTCCTCCATATATTCAGGGTGTGCGGGTGTCTTTTTAGGCGTTCCTCCATATATTCAGGGTGTGCGGGTGTCTTTTTAGGGGCTCCTCCATATATTCAGGGTGTGTGTGTGTCTTTTTAGGGGTTCCTCCATATATTCAGGGTGTGCGGGTATCTTTTTAGGGGTTCCTCCATATATTCAGGGTGTGGGTGTCTTTTTAGGGGCTCCTCCATATATTCAGGGTGTGGGTGTCTTTTTAGGGTTCCTCCATATATTCAGGGTGTGTGGGTGTCTTTTAGGGGTTCCTCCATATATTCAGGGTGTGTGGGTGTCTTTTTAGGGGTTCCTCCATATATTCAGGGTGTGTGGGTGTCTTTTATGGGGCTCCTCCATATATTCAGGGTGTGCGGGTGTCTTTTTAGGGGTTCCTCCATATATTCAGGGTGTGGGTGTCTTTTTAGGGGTTCCTCCATATATTCAGGGTGTGTGGGTGTCTTTTTAGGGGTTCCTCCATATATTCAGGGTGTGTGGGTGTCTTTTTAGGGGTTCTTCCATATATTCAGGGTGTGTGGGTGTCTTTTATGGGGCTCCTCCATATATTCAGGGTGTGCGGGTGTCTTTTTAGGGGTTCCTCCATATATTCAGGGTGTGCGGGTGTCTTTTAGGGGTTCCTCCATATATTCAGGGTGTGTGGGTGTCTTTTTAGGGGTTCCTCCATATATTCAGGGTGTGCGGGTGTCTTTTTGGGTTCCTCCATATATTCAGGGTGTGTGGGTATCTTTTTAGGGGTTCCTCCATATATTCAGGGTGTGGGTGTCTTTAGGGGCTCCTCCATATATTCAGGGTGTGCGGGTGTCTTTTTAGGGGTTCCTCCATATATTCAGGGTGTGTGTGGGTGTCTTTTAGGGGTTCCTCCATATATTCAGGGTGTGCGGGTGTCTTTTTAGGGGTTCCTCCATATATTCAGGGTGTGCGGGTGTCTTTTTAGGGGTTCCTCCATATATTCAGGGTGTGCGGGTGTCTTTTTAGGCGTTCCTCCATATATATTCAGGGTGTGCGGGTGTCTTTTTAGGGGCTCCTCCATATATTCAGGGTGTGTGTGTGTCTTTTTAGGGGTTCCTCCATATATTCAGGGTGTGCGGGTGTCTTTTTAGGGGCTCCTCCATATATTCAGGGTGTGTGTGTGTCTTTTTAGGGTTTCCTATATATCAGGGTGTGCGGGTGTCTTTTTAGGAGTTCCTCCATATATTCAGGTGTGCGGGTGTCTTTTTAGGGGCTCCTCCATATATTCAGGGTGTGCGGGTGTCTTTTTAGGGGTTCCTCCATATATTCAGGGTGTGTGGGTGTCTTTTTAGGGGTTCTTCCATATATTCAGGGTGTGTGGGTGTCTTTTTAGGGACTCCTCCATATATTCAGGGTGTGTGGGTGTCGTTTTAGAGGCTCCTTCATATATTCAGGGTGTGCCCGGGTGTGTTTTTAGGGACTCCTCCATATATTCAGGGTGTGCAGGTGTTTTTTTAGGGGCTCCTCCATATATTCAGGGTGTGCAGGTGTCTTTTTAGGGGCTCCTCCATATATTCAGGGTGTGTGGGTGTCTTTTTAGGGGCTCCTCCATATATTCAGGGTGTGCCCGGGTGTGTTTTTAGGGGTTCCCCCATATATTCAGGGTGTGCGGGTGTCTTTTTAGGGGCTCCTCCATATATTCAGGGTGTGTGTGTCTTTTTAGGGGTTCCCCCATATATTCAGGGTGTGCAGGTGTCTTTTTAGGGGTTCCCCCATATATTCAGGGTGTGCGGGTGTCTTTTTAGGGGCTCCTCCATATATTCAGGGTGTGCGGGTGTCTTTTTAGGGGTTCCTCCATATATTCAGGGTGCGGGTGTCTTTTTAGGGGCTCCTCCATATATTCAGGGTGTGTGGGTGTCTTTTTAGGGACTCCTCCATATATTCAGGGTGTGTGGGTGTCGTTTTAGAGGCTCCTTCATATATTCAGGGTGTGTGGGTGTCTTTTTAGGGGCTCCTTCATATATTCAGGGTGTGTGGGTGTGTTTTTAGGGGCTCCATATGTTCAGGGTGTGCGGGTGTCTTTTTAGGAGCTCCTCCATATATTCAGGGTGTGCCCGGGTGTGTTTTTAGGGGCTCCTCCATATATTCAGGGTGTGTGGGTGTCTTTTTAGGGGCTCCTCCATATATTCAGGGTGTGCCCGGGTGTGTTTTTAGGGACTCCTCCATATATTCAGGGTGTGCAGGTGTCTTTTTAGGGGCTCCTCCATATATTCAGGGTGTGCAGGTGTCTTTTTAGGGGCTCCTCCATATATTCAGGGTGTGTGGGTGTCTTTTTAGGGGCTCCTCCATATATTCAGGGTGTGCCTGGGTGTGTTTTTATGGGCTCCTCCATATATTCAGGGTGTGCGGGTGTCTTTTTAGGGGCTCTTTCATATATTCAGGGTGGGTAATAATCTCTTATTTTAGCTTCTTTAATTCCCTATGGAAGAATCAAGCGTCTTAACCCCTTCACTGCTGAGCCATTTCGGGTCTAATTTTTCTTCTTTACTTTAAACATGGTCATGTTTGGTATCATTGGAAAGGCCATGCTCTTGCCTTTCTACTGATAACAAACATGACCCTCTAGCTGCCAACAGTGGGGAGATATCGTGGTTCAAAGGAACCCCCTATCTCCACCCCTATCTTTCCTTAGGAGTCAATGAGGACTTTCCCCACACGTCCTCAGCAGTGAAAGGGTTAAATTCCATGCACTGCTGAACACCTTCCAACAAATGTTTGTAAACACAATGTTGCAAGTTGAAGTAATTGCAGACAGCTTGAAAAAAAAGCTAATGTTAGGCTTTCCCTGCACAACTGAGAATACCATACATTTCTATGAAGTATTTTGGCGTATTTAACCCCTTAGTGACCAGGCGGTTTTACGATTGTCTGTCTGTAAGTGCCCACTGCTGTTTTTTACGTTTCTGCACCGTTTGCGTATCATATCGAATAATTTACTATAAATAAAATTTAAGAAATATGTTGAAAAAAATGGAAAACCCACACTTTTTCAAAAGTTAATCCCCGAAATCAAAATTTCAAAATGAAAAACTATCAAAATTGTCCTGAGATTAGAAAAACACAATTTTTACATGTTTTTTCCTTTTGACCCCTTCACTGCTGAGCCGTTTCAACTCTGTGCGCTGAGCTCATTTTGACTGTTTTATGCTCATCATGTTTAAACGTCAATTAAAGTCCTATTTTATTATACTCAAGTTTTTTTTTTGGTTTTTTTTTGCTGCTTCGGATTGGGAGATCCAAAGGATCCCCCTAGCACCAGTTGGCAGCTAGTGGGTTTACTGACCGACTAATGTAATCGCACATACGGCGGCGGCGACGTCAGTGGGTGGGGAGATGACTCGGAGGCTTGGCTGACATCCAAGATGTCAGCCACTTCCGAGTTCGAATAACGATTCGGCACCTAAGGGGTTAAAAGAGAGCCACCGCTGAAAAGGGCAGACTGTGCCCTCATCAGCGGTGCCGCTCTTTCTTTTCTATGTGGAGCTGTTGTTTCTATGTGGAGCTGTTTGTTTCACATTTAACAATGCAGGCGCTGGGGGGGGGTGCATGACGACATCACCACGGCCGGGCCCCATAAATACATGGGGCAGGCTTCAAGCATGCCAGACCATCATGGGAGCCTGGCCAGAGAGGTGAGTATAGTGAGGAAGGGGAAGTTAAAAGGACCATACGTCCTTAGTACATCCTGAGGAAAATTCCCCGGACCATGTATGTCAGTGGTCCTTAATGGGTTAATTATTGTCGGTATTTGAGACTTATATTGGGAAGCCTAGACACACCAATAGGGTCTCATATACCTTATAGGGGGACATGGGAACACTGGGCTGAATTCTGCCTGGGTGGAGGAAAAAAAGCCTAACTAGGCTAAAGACCTACAATAATTTTATTAAATGTTTATTATAACACTGGTACAAGATATTATTAAAAAAAGTGACAAGTGTGTGGTGACTGCCTTAAAATATTATAAGAGATGATCCCAGTAGATTTTAAATATCAGGGGAGCAAGGCAATAGATGTAGGCTCCTAACTGAATCTCTTGTTCAACAACGGAATATAAACCAATTGAGAAAACCCGTAATACGTGGCAATCAAAATATAGGATTACAGTTTCCTACTGCAGAGAGTACAATGTATCTTGTCCTAAATAAACCAATAGGTTAGTATTTATTACTACAGAATATACAATGTAACCTTCTTATAGATCAGCTGTCTATACACTTAATATTCAGGGTGTGCGGGAGTCTTTTTAGGGGCTCCTGCATATATTCAGGGTGTGTGGGTGTCTCTTTAGGGGCTTCTCCATATATTCAGGGTGCGGGTGTCTTTTATGGGGCTCCTCCATATATTCAGGGTGTGTGGGTGACTTTTTAGGGGTTCCTCCATATATTCAGGGTTTGTGGGTGTCTTTTATGGGGCTCCTCCATATATTCAGGGTGTGCGGGTGTCTTTTTAGGGGTTCCTCCATATATTCAGGGTGTGTGGGTGTCTTTTTAGGGGTTCCTCCATATATTCAGGGTGTGTGGGTGTCTTTTTAGGGGTTCCTCCATATATTCAGGGTGTGTGGGTATGTTTTTAGGGGTTCCTCCATATATTCAGGGTGTGTGGGTGTCTTTTTAGGGGTTCCTCCATATATTCAGGGTGTGTGGGTGTCTTTTATGGGACTCCTCCATATATTCAGGGTGTGTGGGTGTCTTTTTAGGGGTTCCTCCATATATTCAGGGTGTGTGGGTGTCTTTTTAGGGGTTCCCCCATATATTCAGGGTGTGCGGGTGTCTTTTTAGGGGTTCCTCCATATATTCAGGGTGTGTGGGTGTCTTTTTAGGGGTTCCCCCATATATTCAGGGTGTGCGGGTGTCTTTTTAGGGGTTCCCCCATATATTCAGGGTGTGCGGGTGTCTTTTTAGGGGCTCCTCCATACATTCAGGGTGTGTGGGTGTCTTTTTAGGGGCTCCTCCATACATTCAGGGTGTGTGGGTGTCTTTTTAGGGGCTCCTCCATATATTCAGGGTGTGCGGGTGTCTTTTTAGGGGCTCCTTCATATATTCAGGGTGTGTGCGGTTGTGTTTTAGGGGCTCCATATATTCAGGGTGTGCCTGGTGTCTTTTTAGGGGCTCCTCCATATATTCAGGGTGTGCGGGTGTCTTTTTAGGAGCTCCTCCATGTGTTCAGGGTGTGTGGGTGTCTTTAGGGGCTCCTTCATATATTCAGGGTGTGCGGGTGTCTTTTTAGGGGTTCCTCCATATATTCAGGGTGTGTGGGTGTCTTTTTAGGGGCTCCTCCATATATTCAGGGTGTGTGGGTGTCTTTTTAGGGGCTCCTCCATATATTCAGGGTGTGCCCGGGTGTGTTTTTAGGGACTCCTCCATATATTCAGGGTGTGCAGGTGTTTTTTTAGGGGCTCCTCCATATATTCAGGGTGTGCGGGTGTCTTTTTAGGGGCTCCTCCATATATTCAGGGTGTGTGGGTGTCTTTTTAGGGGCTCCTCCATATATTCAGGGTGTGCCCGGGTGTGTTTTTAGGGGTTCCCCCATATATTCAGGGTGTGCGGGTGTCTTTTTAGGGGCTCCTCCATATATTCAGGGTGTGTGGGTGTCTTTTTAGGGGCTCCTGCATATATTCAGGGTGTGTGGGTGTCTCTTTAGGGGCTCCTCCATATATTCAGGGTGTGCGGGTGTCTTTTTAGGGGCTCCTTCATATATTCAGGGTGTGCGGGTGTGTTTTTAGGGGCTCCATATATTCAGGGTGTGCCTGGGTGTCTTTTTAGGGGCTCCTCCATATATTCAGGGTGTGCGGGTGTCTTTTTAGGAGCTCCTCCATGTGTTCAGGGTGTGTGGGTGTCTTTAGGGGCTCCTTCATATATTCAGGGTGTGCGGGTGTCTTTTTAGGGGTTCCTCCATATATTCAGGGTGTGTGGGTGTCTTTTTAGGGGCTCCTCCATATATTCAGGGTGTGTGGGTGTCTTTTTAGGGGCTCCTCCATATATTCAGGGTGTGCCCGGGTGTGTTTTTAGGGACTCCTCCATATATTCAGGGTGTGCAGGTGTTTTTTTAGGGGCTCCTCCATATATTCAGGGTGTGCAGGTGTCTTTTTAGGGGCTCCTCCATATATTCAGGGTGTGTGGGTGTCTTTTTAGGGGCTCCTCCATATATTCAGGGTGTGCCCGGGTGTGTTTTTAGGGGTTCCCCCATATATTCAGGGTGTGCGGGTGTCTTCTTAGGGGCTCCTCCATATATTCAGGGTGTGTGGGTGTCTTTTTAGGGGCTCCTGCATATATTCAGGGTGTGTGGGTGTCTCTTTAGGGGCTCCTCCATATATTCAGGGTGCGGGTGTCTTTTATGGGGCCCTCCATATATTCAGGGTGTGTGGGTGACTTTTTAGGGGTTCCTCCATATATTCAGGGTTTGTGGGTGTCTTTTATGGGGCTCCTCCATATATTCAGGGTGTGCGGGTGTCTTTTTAGGGGTTCCTCCATATATTCAGGGTGTGTGGGTGTCTTTTTAGGGGTTCCTCCATATATTCAGGGTGTGTGGTGTCTTTTTAGGGGTTCCTCCATATATTCAGGGTGTGTGGGTATGTTTTTAGGGGTTCCTCCATATATTCAGGGTGTGTGGGTGTCTTTTTAGGGGTTCCTCCATATATTCAGGGTGTGTGGGTGTCTTTTATGGGACTCCTCCATATATTCAGGGTGTGTGGGTGTCTTTTTAGGGGTTCCTCCATATATTCTGGGTGTGTGGGTGTCTTTTTAGGGGTTCCCCCATATATTCAGGGTGTGCGGGTGTCTTTTTAGGGGTTCCTCCATATATTCAGGGTGTGTGGGTGTCTTTTTAGGGGTTCCCACATATATTCAGGGTGTGCGGGTGTCTTTTTAGGGGTTCCCCCATATATTCAGGGTGTGCGGGTGTCTTTTTAGGGGCTCCTCCATACATTCAGGGTGTGTGGGTGTCTTTTTAGGGGCTCCTCCATACATTCAGGTGTGTGGGTGTCTTTTTAGGGCTCCTCCATATATTCAGGGTGTGCGGGTGTCTTTTTAGGGGCTCCTCCATATATTCAGGTGTGCGGGTGTCTTTTTAGGGGCTCCTCCATATATTCAGGGTGTGTGGGTGTCTTTTTAGGGGCTCCTCCATATATTCAGGGTGTGCGGGTGTCTTTTTAGAGGCTCCTCCATATATTCAGGGTGTGCGGGTGTCTTTTTAGGGGCTCCTCCATATATTCAGGGTGTGCGGGTGTCTTTTTAGGGTTTCTTCCATATATTCAGGGCGTGCGGGTATCTTTTTAGGGGCTCCTCCATATATTCAGGGTGTGCGGGTGTCTTTTTAGGGGTTCCTCCATATATTCAGGGTGCGGGTGTCTTTTTAGGGGCTCCTCCATATATTCAGGGTGTGTGGGTGTCTTTTTAGGGGCTCCTCCATATATTCAGGGTGTGTGGGTGTCGTTTTAGAGGCTCCTTCATATATTCAGGGTGTGTGGGTGTCTTTTAAGGGGCTCCTTCATATATTCAGGGTGTGTGGGTGTGTTTTTAGGGGCTCCATATATTCAGGGTGTGCGGGTCTCTTTTTAGGGGTTCCTCCATATATTCAGGGTGTGCAGGTGTCTTTTTTGGGACTCCTCCATATATTCAGGGTGTGTGGGTGTCTTTTTAGGGGCTCCTCCATATATTCAGGGTGCGGGTGTCTTTTATGGGGCTCCTCCATATATTCAGGGTGTCCGGGTGTCTTTTAGGGGCTCCTCCATATATTCAGGGTGTGTGGGTGTCTTTTTAGGGGCTCCTCCATATATTCAGGGTGTGAGGGAGTCTTTTTAGAGGCTCCTTCATATATTCAGGGTGTGTGGTGTTATGCTCTCTGCTTGTTCAGATATGAGGCTGGGCTGTCAGGTTCACCATTGCTTTATTGCAGGACACTTACTGTTATATACAGGCTTGGATAACTACAGGAACACAGGATCATGCATCTGCCTTTCATAACTGCATCACACTAACTGACCCTGAAGATGGCTGCCGTGCCCTCTGACCTGTGTCATCCTGGGCGGAGCCACTAGTTAAAGTGATAGCACAGGTTTAGTATAGTCAGCTATAACACCTTCCTCCCCACCCCAAAAACAAAACCAGAACAACATAACAAAAACCTAGTAACAAATCAACAACCAGAACAATCGAACACAGTTCATCTGAGGAACTTGGAGAGTGTCACTGAAAACTGATGACTAGTCTTCTGAAGAAAATTGCGGGGCCAAATCATCATCCACATCTTTCTGGGCCCTACGCGAGGACCGACGGAAGTCTCTTATCCGTTCTTGAAGAAGTAAGCGGTCAGGAGGGCGTCGGTGACGTTGGGGACGTCCACCAGCAGGCGGGGTGTTGGAGGCGGTAGGATTGGATGAAAGATCAACTGGTGGGGTCAAGGAGGGTACAGAGGGGTCAGGGGGAACCTCTGAACCAGAGTCACAAATACCCACAGGAGACGAGTCCAAAGTTTCCGAGTCAACCCAGACACCATTCCAGATGTCCTCCGACGCATTAGATGTGGACACCGGACCCCGTAGGGTTGGGGACGTTAAGGGTTCAGGCACCCGTAAACGAGACCGTAGCTGGTCTACATGTCGTCTGGTAATGGAACCATCTTCCAGGCGGACTCTGTACATCTTGGGTCCCAAAGATTCTGCAACGGTAGCAGGCAGCCACCGACTGTTGGCAGATCCATACGATCGAGTCCAGACCTCCTGGTGGGTTGCAAAAACAGGAGACTCTTTGGACTTCACCATCTTTTCTTGGGATTGTAATACATGTTCATGAACGGTCTGAGGGCGAAGCATGTCAAAAGCAGTCCATGGCTGTCTTCCCAACATAAGCTCAGCTGGTGTCGTACCAGTGGTGGCATGTGGTGTAGTTCTGTAAGTAAACAGGAAAGAGTCTAACTGCTGAGGCGATATGGACCTCTGGCTAGTCACAGCCACTGAGGCCTTGAAATAGTTCTTGAAAGTTTGTACAAACCGCTCTGCTTGCCCATTGGTGGCTGGGTGATAGGGGGCGGTTAATTTGTGCTTGATATTATGCACCGTAACAAAACTCTGGAACTCCTGACTTGTGAATTGGGCACCATTATCTGTGACAATCTCCCTGGGATACCCAAACGAAGCAAAAAGATGCAATAATATGGCAACTGTTGCCTTTGTAGTCAGCTGGGTAACTGGAATGACCTCTGGCCATTTTGAGTGGGCATCAATTATAATCAAGAAGGTTTGTCCCCTTATGGGACCCGCAAAATCCAAGTGAAGGCGAAACCAGGGAACCGTGGGCCAAGTCCAGGGTTGAATGCATCCTCGAGGAGGGTCTCTGGCAGTTTGTGCACATCCTACACAAGCATTGACATATGCCGTGATATCTGCATCTATGTTCGGCCACCACACATAGCCCCTTGCTTTCTGTTTCATCCGCGTGGTTCCAGGGTGACCAGTATGTAGCAAGTCCAAGATGTGTCTCTGGAGGGTTTTTGGAATGACCACTCGGTCTCCCCATAAGACACAATTATCCTTCACAAACAATTCCATTCGCTTCCTGTAGTAAGGTTCATGTTCCTGTGATACCGTCGCAGGCCAGCCGTCTCGTATAAAGGTAAGCACGTTTGTCAGAAGGGTATCCTTCACAGTATGGGCTGCTATCTCTCTGGAAGTAAGGAGGTGTGAGGTGGTGTACCTACAACTCTTGACTGATGGTGTCGACTCTAGAGGCAGTTCTGTGAGACGGGACATTGCATCTGCATTTGCATTGTCATCATGACTTCGATACTGTATGCGGTAGCTGTATGCTCCCAAGAACAGGGCGTAGCGCTGGAGACGGGCTGCAGTTGTCTGAGAGATTCCTTTGTCAGGGCTAAAAATTTGAAGAAGCGGTTTATGATCCGTTAAAATGGTAAACTCTCTACCATACAGGTAAAGGTGAAACTTCCGAATTGCCCATATCAATGCAAGTGCCTCTTTATCAATTTGAGAGTAATTGCTCTCTGTCTTCGTCAAGGATCTGGAGGCGAAGGCCACCGGTTTCTCAGAGCCATCCGGTAGGATGTGGGAAAGAACAGCGCCCAGACCATAAGGAGAGGCATCACAAGCCAGGGTGAGAGGCTTCTGGAGGTCGTAGTGCACAAGCATACGTGACGCTAACAGTTTCCGTTTAGAGGACTCAAAAGCATGTTGACATTTAGCTGACCAGTCCCACCTGGAGTGTTTCTCCAGGAGCTTATGCAGTGGAAACAATGTATGAGCAAGGTCTGGAAGAAATTTATTATAGTAGTTAAGCAGGCCAAGGTAGGATCGTAGTTGATGGACACTTGTTGGGGCTGGAGCTTTGACTAAAGCATCGACCTTGTCTTCAACAGTATGAATGCCCTCTGCATCTACTAAGTGGCCACAAAACTCCAATTTAGGCACCATGAATTTACATTTTGTCAAATTTACCTTGAGACCTTGGTCCTGAAGTCTTTGTAAAACGAGCTCTACATTCTGCTTGTGTTCTTGGTCCGTGCGACCAGTGATGAGCATGTCGTCTAATAGACACTGAGTGAAGGGAATGTCTGCTAAAATTTCATCCATCTTTCTTTGCCAGATGGCTGGTGCAGATGCAATGCCAAACACCATTCGATTGTATTCGTACAAACCCCTGTGAGTGTTAATGGTGAGGTATTTTCGAGAAGAGGGGTGGACCTCAAACTGTAAGTAAGCTTGTCGTAGATCAATCTTGGTGAACTTTTGTCCCCCAGCAAGTGAAGCGAAAATGTCATCTACTCTGGGTAGAGGATACTGGTCAACCTCCAGTTGGCTATTCAGCACCATGCGAAAATCCCCACAGATGCGCAATTCACCATTTGATTTCTTTACTGGAACAATAGGTGATGCCCAAGCACTGCGCTCTACCTTGGAAATGACACCCTGTTCTTCTAGCCGGATTAGTTCAGCGTCCACTCCCGCTCTAAGGGCAAACGGTACTGTCCGAGCCTTGAAGAATTTGGGATGAGCATCCGGTTTCAGCTTGAGCCTCACACAGTCATTTTTGATTTTCCCTAACTCGTCAACGAAAACCTCAGGGAAACGCTGTTTTAAGGATTCCACCCATCCATCATCATGTCCTGACGGAACTGTCAGGGTGTTGCAAGGATTCTTGATGATATCTGGCATTCCCAGATGAGTGATCCAATCTCTGCCAAAGAGAGGCGGTCCTCCGTTTCTCAGGATATATAGTGGTAGTCTCTTTGTCTGGCCCTTGTATGATACCTTTACCTTTGCAAAACCAAGTGGATGGAGTACTTGCATTGAGTAGGTCTGCAGCTTTATTGGAGTGGGGCGCACAGTTGCCTGGATCTGAAGATGTTTCCACTGTTTTTGTGTGATAACTGACACTGCAGCTCCTGTATCAACGTCCATCTTTAGTCTCTTCCCTTCAATGGTTACTTGTACTGTCATTGCAGGGTGTGACGAGTGTATACGATGTATAGATAAACTATGTAATGCCTCATCGTTGTCTGAGTCAGATGAAGATGATGTCAATTTCTGTACCTTGTAAGTCTTCTTCTTAGGGTACTGCGGCTTTTGTCCTTGTACATTCCTATTACGGCAAACCCGTTGGAGATGGCCCATTTTTCCACATTGATGACAAGGTTGATCCTTAAACCGACAGGTTTTGGAGTCGTGGTCTGTATTACCGCACCGGTAACAAGCTGGCGTGGGTTTGGGTCTGTATCTCCAGTTGGCTGTAGCAACTGCGGTTCTGAAAACGTCCTCTTTCACCCCTTCTTTGTGAATCTGAGGGTGCAATTCCTCCGTATCCCTGACAGCCATCTCCATGACTGATGCTATCTCAACTGCGCTTGTAAGGGTGAGTCCCTTTTCTGTCAGAAGTTTCCTTTGAATCGTTTCACTATTCAGTCCCAGGACAAACTTGTCTCTCAAAGCTGTCGGTAGGTACTCCCCAAATGAACAGGTGGAGGCCAATTTGCGAAGGGCCACCACATAGGCTTTAATATCTTCACCCAGCTGCTGCTGCCGTTGATAAAAACGAAATCTTTCTGCAATTTCCAGCGGTTTTGGCTGAAAGTGATCCTCTAATAGTTTCAGGAGTTCCTGTAGAGCCTTGCTTGCTGGTTTCTCTGGGAACAGAAGGTCTCTTAGAGTGTCATATGTGTTAGCCCCCACGGCTGTGAGAAACACTGCAACCTGTCTCTCAGGGGTGATGGTGTTAGCACTGAAGTACTGCTCTAATCTCTCAGCCCAGGAGCTCCAGGAAGTTTTCTCTCCATCAAACTCAGTTAATGTGCCTATCAGTGCCATGATCTTGCTGCTGGATGGCAGTGTGTGCTTTATCTGGCTTTCAATCCCTGTTTTTTTTTTTTTTCTTTACTTCAGGCTGAGCAGGCCTTTACAAATCTCATTCTCGTCGCCACTGTTATGCTCTCTGCTTGTTCAGATATGAGGCTGGGCTGTCAGGTTCACCATTGCTTTATTGCAGGACACTTACTGTTATATACAGGCTTGGATAACTACAGGAACACAGGATCATGCATCTGCCTTTCATAACTGCATCACACTAACTGACCCTGAAGATGGCTGCCGTGCCCTCTGACCTGTGTCATCCTGGGCGGAGCCACTAGTTAAAGTGATAGCACAGGTTTAGTATAGTCAGCTATAACATGTGGGTGTCTTTTTAGGGGCTCCTTCATATATTCAGGGTGTGCGGGTGTGTTTTTAGGGGCTCCATATATTCAGGGTGTGCCTGGGTGTCTTTTTAGGGGCTCCTCCATATATTCAGGGTGTGCGGGTGTCTTTTTTAGGAGGCTCCTCCATATGTTCAGGGTGTGTGGGTGTCTTTAGGGGCTCCTTCATATATTCAGGGTGTGCGGGTGTCTTTTTAGGGGTTCCTCCATATATTCAGGGTGTGTGGGTGTCTTTTTAGGGGATCCTCCATATATTCAGGGTGTGTGGGTGTCTTTTTAGGGGCTCCTCCATATATTCAGGGTGTGCCCGGGTGTGTTTTTTAGGGACTCCTCCATATATTCAGGGTGTGCAGGTGTTTTTTTGGGGCTCCTCCATATATTCAGGGTGTGCAGGTGTCTTTTTAGGGGCTCCTCCATATATTCAGGGTGTGTGGGTGTCTTTTTAGGGGCTCCTCCATATATTCAGGTGTGCCCGGGTGTGTTTTTTAGGGGTTCCCCCATATATTCAGGGTGTGGCGGGTGTCTTTTTAGGGGCTCCTCCATATATTCAGGGTGTGCGGGTGTCTTTTTAGGGGTTCCTCCATATATTCAGGGTGCGGGTGTCTTTTTAGGGGCTCCTCCATATATTCAGGGTGTGTGGGTGTCTTTTTAGGGGTTCCTCCATATATTCAGGGTGTGTGGGTGTCTTTTTAGGGGCTCCTCCATATATTCAGGGTGCGGGTGTCTTTTTAGGGGTTCCTCCATATATTCAGGGTGCGGGTGTCTTTTTAGGGGTTCCCCCATATATTCAGGGTGTGCGGGTGTCTTTTTAGGGGCTCCTCCATATATTCAGGGTGTGCGGGTGTCTTTTTAGGGGTTCCTCCATATATTCAGGGTGCGGGTGTCTTTTTAGGGGCTCCTCCATATATTCAGGGTGTGTGGGTGTCTTTTTAGGGACTCCTCCATATATTCAGGGTGTGTGGGTGTCGTTTTAGAGGCTCCTTCATATATTCAGGGTGTGTGGGTGTCTTTTTAGGGCTCTTCATATATTCAGGGTGTGTGGGTGTGTTTTTAGGGGCTCCATATATTCAGGGTGTGCGGGTCTCTTTTTAGGGGTTCCTCCATATATTCAGGGTGTGCGGGTGTCTTTTTAGGGTTTCTTCCATATATTCAGGGCGTGCGGGTATCTTTTTAGGGGCTCCTCCATATATTCAGGGTGTGCGGGTGTCTTTTTAGAGGCTCCTCCATATATTCAGGGTGTGCGGGTGTCTTTTTAGGGGCTCCTCCATATATTCAGGGTGTGCGGGTGTCTTTTTTCGGGTTTCTTCCATATATTCAGGGCGTGCGGGTATCTTTTTAGGGGCTCCTCCATATATTCAGGGTGTGTGTGTGTCTTTTTAGGGGTTCCCCCATATATTCAGGGTGTGCGGGTGTCTTTTTAGGGGTTCCACCATATATTCAGGGTGTGCGGGTGTCTTTTTAGGGGTTCCTCCATATATTCAGGGTGCGGGTGTCTTTTTAGGGGCTCCTCCATATATTCAGGGTGTGTGGGTGTCTTTTTAGGGACTCCTCCATATATTCAGGGTGTGTGGGTGTGTTTTTAGGGGCTCCATATATTCAGGGTGTGCGGGTCTCTTTTTAGGGGTTCCTCCATATATTCAGGGTGTGCAGGTGTCTTTTTTGGGACTCCTCCATATATTCAGGGTGTGTGGGTGTCTTTTTAGGGGCTCCTCCATATATTCAGGGTGCGGGTGTCTTTTATGGGGCTCCTCCATATATTCAGGGTGTGCGGGTGTCTTTAGGGACTCCTCCATATATTCAGGGTGTGTGGGTGTCTTTTTAGGGGCTCCTCCAATATTCAGGGTGTGCGGGAGTCTTTTTAGAGGCTCCTCATATATTCAGGGTGTGTGGGTGTCTTTTTAGGGGCTCCTTCATATATTCAGGGTGTGCGGTGTGTTTTTAGGGGCTCCATATATTCAGGGTGTGCCTGGGTGTCTTTTTAGGGGCTCCTCCATATTCAGGGTGTGGGGTGTCTTTTTAGGGGTTCCTCCATATATTCAGGGTGCGGGTGTCTTTTTAGGGGCTCCTCCATATATTCAGGTGTGTGGGTGTCGTTTTAGAGCTCCTTCATATATTCAGGGTGTGTGGGTGTCTTTTTAAGGGGCTCCTTCATATATTCAGGGGTGGGTGTGTTTTTAGGGGCTCCATATTTCAGGGTGTGCGGGTCTCTTTTTAGGGGTTCCGCCATATTATTCAGGGTGTGCAGGTGTCTTTTTTGGGACTCCTCCATATATTCAGGGTGTGTGGGTGTGTTTTTTAGGGGCTCCTCATATATTCAGGGTGCGGGTCTCTTTTATGGGGTTCCTCCATATATTCAGGGTGTGTCAGGTGTCTTTTTTGGACTCCTCCATATATTCAGGGTGTGTGGGTGTCTTTTTAGGGGCTCCTCCATATATTCAGGGTGCGGGTGTCTTTTATGGGGCTCCTCCATAATTCAGGGTGTCCGGGTGTCTTTTAGGGGCTCCTCCATATATTCAGGTGTGTGGGTGTCTTTTTAGGGGCTCTCCATATATTCAGGGTGTGAGGGAGTCTTT
>RXON01000243.1:0-60301 GCA_009667805.1 Leptobrachium leishanense
TATACTGGGCAATGACATTTGGTTTACTGTCCTCTTATACCCGAGGAAGCTCTATCCATCTTCCTCTTACTGAAGCACTTTCTACCCACAAGACACTTTATTTGTTACTGTCTCGAAGTGAATAAAATCTAAAGAATTTCTTTCAAGAGGTTGAGTTAAGCTATCTGACTTCAATCATATCCTGCAAGTGACATTTACTTCTTGCGTATGACCCTGGGGTTCCAGAACAGTTAACCAGAATCTAGACCTGTTACTCTCGCTCTAAATATCCTGTCAAAGGTCTGGCTACAAAACCACAGACAAATTTTATTAAAAAAATGCTAGCACAATTGCTAGAAAACCAAAACCCCTGCTTCTGCAACCCTTCAGTGTAAAAAGCAATGGCTGTGGATAGTTAATTGGCCCCTGGATGTCTTGGCAAAGGGCATCTGGATAGTGAAAATGATCAGCATGGCAGAGCTGGGCCTGCAGCAAGAATCTCCTCAATGTAATTCACTGGATCCATCAGAAAGGGGCCTGGAGGGAGATGCAATGTCCACCTCCGTGGGGGGGGGGGGGGTCCAGGAAGGATGTTTGGAGGGGTACAGCAATGTGTAATTCACCACTAAAAAACTTTGCTGTAGGAGCAGGGAATATGGTAAGGCTGAGCAGCCATGGGTGCCATGTTTCCTAGATGGCTTGGCTCCCACTGACATTGCATTAAATTTTTCTGTTGCCTACTGTCCAATTAAACATGGTCAACCTGTGGATAAACCAGAGCAATCTATGCTGATGGATGAGCTGGGGCTGCAGAATGTTTGTCCTTGGGATTTTGCCAAGATGGAAGGATCCGAGTGGACTGGAACAGCAGATCTGGTGCCATGTAATGAGGATCCATCTTAGTTTGATATTGCAGCCCCTGCTCTGCTATGAGGTTTACAAAGTCTGTTGCATTGGGTGGGATGTGGCTGCCCCGTGTTATGGCATTCATCTCCTTTCTGTTCTCTATTGGAGAACCAAATACTGACGACCTGTGGATAAACCAGATGTTGAATTATGGCATATTTCTGACCCAATAAATCAGTGTATTCATACAATCATTGGGTGGGATAAAGAATGGATTCAACTAGATTAACAGGGTTACACTGCTAGACATGACCCTAAACCTCACTGATGGTAACATGTCAGTGGATTCAGCTGCGGTGACCTGCAGCCATGCAAACCTCAGAATACCCGAGCAGCAAGCTCAAATCCTGCACCTCAGAATAGTTTCATACTGGCTTTAATGAGTAATGTTGGATGTGACACGTTTTTCTCCAATCCAACATTTTCTGCAATGAATCCTAAATGTATATCTAGCTTCTTGCAGCGCCTGTATTCCACCTCCCAGTATCTGTGTGGTCTCAGGTTTATTGTATGTCCTTTTCTTCCTCAGTTGTTGGAGGGTCCTGCCCTTTGAGGAAAGGGAAGAAAAACCCTGATTTTTAAATACTTACTATATCCAGTGGGATGTTTGATACACGGGGATTTATTGCTGTATATCAAAGTGCAATCTGTGAAAAATATAGTATCTGTAAGATTTACAAACCTCACGATGGAATAGTATTCTCAGCAAGCAGACCTGGAATACCTTGTCAATGAGAAGCCAACATGTAAAACGTAGAGGAAATTGCCAACATGATTCTGACAGAACATGCCTGAAGCCCCAGATCCATCACACCAGTCCATGCTGATGGATGAGCTGGGGCTGCAGAAAGGTTCTGCCCTTGGGATGCTGCCATGATGGAAGGAGGAACCATCGAGTGGGCCCATCTGGCAGAGCGTGGGCTGCAGCAACGTTTACAAAGTGTGAGGCTGGGACATTGTTTGGCACAGGGGCAGCCATCACATTGATCTCCTTTCTCTGGTTCTGGAATAGACAAACACTGACAACCTGTGGATAAACCAGAAGTGGATTTGGTCACAATGGAATTCTGGCATTAATATTAATACGTCAATATATCCACCCAAGGATTGTGTGAATAATGCATGGATTAAATTACTGATGAAATCAAACCATTTACCAATGGAATCCATAGCACAACTAGACAAAACCCTACACCTCACCGATGGTAACATGTCAGTGGATTCAGTTGTGGTGACCTGCAGCCATGCAAACTTCAGAATAGCCAAGCAGCAAACTCAAATCCTGCACCTCAGAATAGTGTTTCTCTACTGGTGGTAATGCATAATGTTGCTGACTTTTTTTTCTCCAATCCAACAATTCCTGCAATTCGGTCCAAATCCTCCTTATTCGGCAGCGCCTGTATTCCTCTTCCAGCAACTGTATAGTCTCAGGCGGGAAGACTGTCCTAGTCTTCTTCCTCACAGTTGGAGGGTTCAGTGCTTTCTGAGGAAAGGGAAGAAAATCCAGACCCTGATTAAATACAGACTATATCCAATGTCACGGTTACTCCATTAATATCGTTTATTCCAGTTAAGATCTGCTATGAAATCTTATGGAAATGGATTATTTGAAGGAATCTGCATTTCTCTTCCAGTAAATGAGTCTGTTCAGGCTGGGCTTAATATTTAAAATTTATATTTAAAATTAACAAATGAGAACACATTGACTGTCTGGTTTTGTAACTTGCCTCCCTGATGCCTCCATCTCCGGCATCAGTTTCAACATGTTATCCAGGGATAGTTGGCCGGCCTCGATCCGCCAGATTGTTGTTTGGCTAAATTTGGTTCCTGTAAGAATCGAGATTACAAAATGATATTCTGCCACTTGAGTAACCTGTTAAGAGAAGAAATAGTGAAACATCAGGCCGGTGAGATTGGAGGTGACTTTTTGGCCTTTACATTTGTTTTGCTATAGTATCGGGCGGTTCTGGGCTGGCGAGGGTTCACTGGGCGCCTGCAAATATTGACTGAAACCGTTATATCAAGTATCTCTACACTTACCTTACAGAGCCCCCAATTCCACACCAACTTCTTGCTGCGTCAGACCTAGAGCTCCCCTGCGCCGTCTGATCTCCCTCACAATCGTTTGAACTTTCAAGTTTATGGCTTCCTGCGATACAAAAAATTTTAAGGGTTAAAATGTAGCAATCACATAACACATTGGTAAACAGGTTTGGTTCTTGTTTCTAGTTTGTAGTCCAGGCTGGGCTTCATTTTATATTTTAAATATTAATATTAACACATTGACTAAAACATCAACCTAGAGGTGAATGTGTCTTCATTTTATGTAACTCCCCTCCCTGATGCTTCAATTTTTCTTGTGTAGCTCCAGGAACTTTTATCTCGCATCAGTTTCAACATGTTATCCAGGGATAGTTGGTCGGCCTCAAGCCGGGAGATTGTTGTTTGGCTAAATTTGGTTCCTGTAAGAATCAAGATTACAAAATGATATTCTGCCACTTGAGGAACCTGTTACGGATTGATGTGCAGAAATAACATTACTATTATTTGTATTTGTTTTGCTATAGAAATTGGGCAGTTCTGGGCTGGTGAGGGTTCACTGGGTGTCTGCAAATACTGCCTGACACTGGTACATCAAGTATATCTACACTTGCCAAACAGATCCCCCAATCCCACTCCAACTTCTTGCTGAGTCAGACCTAGAGCCCCCCTGTGCCGTCTGATCTCCCTCTCAAGCTTTTGACTAAGCCGTGGAAGCGGTAACAGTGTTACACTGCTAGACATGACCCTAAACCTCACCAACAGTAACATGTCAGTGGATTCAGCTGCGGTGACCTGCAGCCATGCAAACCTCAATACCCGAGCAGCAAACTCAAATCCTGCACCTCGGCATAGTTTCATACTGGCTGTAATCGGTAATGTTGGAGATGTGAGACGTACATTTTTCTCCAATCCAACGATTTCTGCAATGAATCCTAAATCTATCTTGCCTCTTGCATTGCCTGTATTCCCCCCCCCCCCTCCAGTATCTGTGTGGTCTCAGGTTTGTATGTCCTGGTCTTCTTCCTCGCAGTTGTTGGAGGGTTCTGTGCTCTGAGAAAAGGTAAGGGCAACAGATCCTGATTAAATATAGACTATATCCAGTGTCATGGGAATGCCCATATTTATAATAGCATTTTTATAATAGCATATATAATATATATGCTAGCAGCCGGGGATTTATTGCTGTATAAAAGTGCAATCTGAAAAATATGCAATATTATACAATTTTATTTACAAACCTCACGATGGAATGGCATTCTCAGCAAGCAGACCTGGAATGCCTTGTCAATGAGAAGCCAACATGTAAAATGTAGAGGAGGAAAGTGCCATCATTCCAACATGATGGATACTCCTGACACACTGTGCCTGAAGCCCCAGATCCATCACACCAGTCCATGCTGATGGATGAGCTGGGGCTGCAGAAAGGTTCTGCTCTTGGGATGCAGCCATGATGGAAGGCACCATCAGAGTGGGCCCATATGGCAAGGTGTGGTGAGGCTGTGACATTGTTTGGCATAGGGGCAGCCATCGCATTCACCTCCTTTCTGGTTCTGCTGACGACCTGTGGATAAACCAGAAGTAGAATCCGTCACAATGGAATTATGGCATTAATATTTCTGACACCTAATCTGTCAATGTACCACATCTGAGAATTGTCTGAATAAAGCATGGATTAATTTACAGATGAATGAAAACAGACATTTACCAGTGGAGTTGGTAGCACAACTAGACATAACCCTAAACCTCACCAATGGTAACATGTGAGTGGATTCAGCTGCGGTGACCTACAGCCATGTAAACCTCAGAATAGCCGAGCCGCAAACTCAAATCCTGCACCTCCAGAATCGCGTTTCTCTACTGGTGGTAATGCATAATGTTGATGACAGACTATTTTGTTCGGACCAACGATTTCTGCAATTTGTTCCAAATCCCTCTTATTTGGCCTCTTGCACCTGTATTACCCCTCCAGTATCTGTGTGGTCTCAGGTTTGTATGTCCTGATCAATGTAATGATTGCAGCTTCCCAGACCAACAACCAAAGGGGAACAAAGTTCCTCTGGTGGTGGGTGGTGGTAGTAGTACATTTGTGGACCTGGAGGGGACCAATGCATGTTGACGGCAGGGGGAACAAAATGTTTTTGCCTAAGGTGGGGGGTTGTCATTATTCCTGGGCCCTGAGGTTTCTAGTTACGCCTCTGGGTCCGGCTGAATATGGTTCCTGTAAGAATCAAAATTACAAAATTATCCTGCAGCTTGAGCCTGTAATACCTAGAATAAAATGATCATACTATGAATTTGAGAATATACATATTAAATACATGTGGAGCGCTGTAATATATATATATATATATATTCCTCCAGAAATTCCGCACACGAAGTCTTCAAATATGAAATAAGAATTTTATTCGAAGAGTAATCGACATTTCAGTCCATCAGGACTTTCATCAGGATGTATAAGAAAGAAAAAAACACATTAAGTACACAAAAAGAAATGATTAATCCATGCACAGGTGACAGGAGCACCAAACCAATCGAGTTCAATGCTAACCTTCCCATATACACAAGACGAACCAGAGATCAGAAAAAACAATGTTACAAACAAAGCAAAGTTTTACAAAAACCATATCAAGACGAGCTAATACGGTATCTACAGTAGATAATATATCATATGCCAAATATAGCAGAATAACTGAAAGAACAGCAAACCCATTATGAACATTGAATTGTTATAAAATGTTAAGAACAAGACTAGAGAACAATTGAGACCTAACGGAGGCTTAAATAGCAATGTAGATTATTCTGTTCATTTAAACCCTTTTCGGGTTAATAGTATCAAGCGTAAAAATCCAAAAGGATTCTCGCTTGAGTAATGCCAAGTCTCTGTCCCCACCCCTGGGTAAGGGAGGAACATGATCAATCTCCATCACGCGCAAGGAAGACAGCGGATGTCGTTTGTCCTGGAAATGACAGGCAACCGGTTGCAAATTGTCTTTTCCAGAAAGAGCCCCCCCATCGCTGTACGATGATTGGCCAACCGCACACGCAAGTTGTTTTGAGTTTTACCAATATAAGAAAGTCCACAGGGACAGGTGAGATGATAGAATTTTGTGCACCACTGAATTCGTTATCCATGTCTGATAGTGTACTTCTTGCCACTGTGGGGGTGTTGCAAGATGTGACCGGTAATCATTGAATTACACGTAGTGCACCCTGTGCAACAAACATCCTGGATGTTGTACTGGGACTCGCTTTAATTACAGAGAATTGATCGGTCCAGACTAAAATATCTCTAAGATTTTTGTTTCTTTTATGGCAAATCAATGGAGGGGTTTTAAAAGCTTCTGGTAATTGAGAACCCGTCTGTAAAATATTCCAGTTGCGTTTTAATGCATTTAGTCAACATACCAGACCTGTACCAGACTCAATGTGATTGATACGGTCCATAATAGCATGGAATTCATTGTGTGAACCCTCCCAGATGAGAAAAACATCATCGCTTTTTTTTTTTTTTTTTTTTTAAAGTGAAAAAGTATGCCTTCAACCAATTCAAAAACAAAGGTAAAATATGTTTGGTTTCATACACATACATGTAAGCATTAGCATACATTGGGGCCCCCATGGAAGTCCCCGACCTTTTGAAGGTAAAATTGATCCTCGAATCTGAAATAGTTTAACTGCAATAATGACAGAATAAATTGGATTGGAAAGTCCGGTGGTTTTTCAGCATTTTCCAAGATTTCACGAACAGCCGCTATACCCGCATCGTGTGGGATAATGGTGTAAAGGCTCTTCACATCCATGGTTGCAAAGAGTGTATCAGGAGTTAAGTCCACTACCTGCACTCGGGTAACAACTTCAGAAGAATCTCGAACACAGGTGTGAAGAGCCATCACAGGACCCTTAAGTATAGAGTCAAGCAACTTCCCAAGAGGTTCGAGAAGGCCAGACCTTGCTGACACAATGGGTCTCCCAGGGGGCGCCCGTTCGTTCTTATGTATTTTTGGGAGTGTATATAATATCGGAATTTTTGCATGTTTGACAAGAAGATAAGAAAACAATGATAATTGAATAATATCACTATCAAGAGCTACCTCTAGTGTTTCTCTAATGTTATAAAACTGATATGTAGGATCATGATCACATTTCAAGTACGTCTGAGTATCACTTAATTGAGAAAGCATTTCATTTCTATAATCAGATTATCGTAAAATCACAATACCCCCGCCTTTATCGGCAGGGCGGATGGTAATGGACAAATCATCAGCCAAACTTTTAATGGCACTTCGTTCCTCCCTCGTGATGTTCGTAGGGAAATGGATTTTATTCTTAAGAATATTTTCAGACTCCCTGTGCAAAATCCGTGAGAAAGTTTTAATGGAAGCATGAGTAGCGGGTGGATCGAATGTACTCCGCAATCTAAAAGCTGATCTCTCTTCGTCAGTAGGAGAATGCTCACTGAAAAATTCAGACAACCTGAGTGAACGGGCAAATGCAAACTGTTCCACCTCCCAAGTGAAAGGATAAGGGCGAGACGTGGGCACATAACTGAGACCCTTACTGAGAACACTCCTCTCAACCTCAGAGTACGGTCGGAAAGGTTATATATAGGAATCAATTCCGGCGACGGGGTGGACGTCCCCGTGCCACTCTGATGTAATTTGCTTCTGCTCTGACCCCTCCTGGTGCGTCTCCGCCGATGGGGTTTGTAATGCCTGATATCATGGGTTCTCTGACCAGTCCCGGTTGTAAAAAAGAGCTCCTGGTTTGAATATTGCCCTGAAGTTATATATTAAATAACCTGAATTGGCGCAAATATTGCTCTCTGGGGTCCTGGGATCTCACATATATAAAATAAACACTAATAGTGCAGCACAGAATATATAAAATATACTTTGTATCTAATAGATGTCCCACTCACAAGTGAGCCGTAACACTGGCTCTGAGTGGGTCCAGGCGTGTGGGTGATTTTGTCTTCAATTTCTCAGGTGACCCCCCCCCCCCCCCACCTTGTAGCAGATACTCTATCCAAAGTCATGCAGTGAAAGAGAAAAGGAAAAACTCCTTGTGCAGGTCTGCAAAAGATCACAGTATAATATGCAAATGGAATCGTACTCACATTCTGAGGAGCTCACATAGCTCGTGGATGCATGCCCATGGGTTTTTTTGGAATGGGAAAAAAACCCAGAGGAAAAAACACCAAGGATCCAGAAAGTGGCAAAGCAGAAACAGGAATGGAGATGAAAAAAATTAAATTTATTAAAACATAATTAAAATAACCTCGAACGCGTTTCGCCGCACAAAGTAGCGGCTTCATCAGCTGATTGTTTTATTTTATATATGCAGGACCCCAGAGAGCAATATTTGCACCGATTCAGGTTATTTATTTCATATATTGTGTGCATTTGGTATAGGGGAAACCACTATATCCTGTTATTGGCTATCTGGGTGCCTTGGTGGTGGATGCATGTTGTGTGGCGCTGCACCATCTCTTGTTTATACTGTGTATATATAGTTCATGGTGTGGTAATGTGCGCCTTCCTGCATTACTTTGCATGAAAAATGTACTCTGTAGCTTGATCATGATTCACTCTAAGATGGAATATAATGTCTTCTGTAGCCTGACCCGGGATGAGGTCGATGGGAACTCCATTCCTCCACTATGGCAGGAAGAATTTGGTTGGTCAGGGAAGCGGCAATACATTTCTATTTGGACTCAATTTTACAAAATTCTCTTTGTATGTAGGGCTTGAGAGTTAGCAATGCATATGAATTCTACATGTTGCTGGGCAGTACCTCTCCATACTTTCACATAAAATGGTATTGGTTTCCATGAAATCTTGGCTGATCTGTCATACATTGGAACAAAACTAATGCGCAGTTTTGTCCGCTTGCTCTAGGGCTCTACTTCCAGGCAGGGGAACACATCTGTGGCGTTGCATGAGTTAAGCGCCCCCTAGGACCAGCTGCTTGGATGCAGTTCAGGTTATTCCTTTTATCACATTTATACTTAGGTGCTGGTATTGTTCATTTTAAGCTTAAATATCTCTGGGGCCCAACACCTTGCTTGCCAACCTCTCAAATCTGCAGCTTGGGAGCTTCTGTGTGTCGGTATGTTTGTCCAAATCGCAGTATTGGGACCCGACCTGCTCTGGTGATGCTGTTTCCTGCCTCCCCCTACTGCAATGGTGGTCATTCACTAAATGCAATCATCACTCTTGCACTCATAAATATCACAATTCTTGGAACTTGGGTGATGGTTGCCTGTCCACAGAATGCAACTCCAACACCTGCAGGCCAAGTTGCTTCAAAGGTGAACCACACTACTGCAGTTATTTGAGTAACGTGGTTATTCCCCGTTCAGCATTGTTCTGTCGGTCTTTGCAACACTTGAATATACTCTGGTGGTTTTTATATGGCGCTCTAAATGGACCTAGTAATTTTATAGGCCACAATCCCACAGAATTGCGCTTCATACGTCACTGTTAAAGGTCCAACAGGACATCCCATCAATAATTCACAAATTTCCAATAAATACTAGATATTTATTGTCTCAATACATGATTTATGTAGATTGCATTAGAGAGATGGTTTTAGAATTAAGAATATTAACGCTGATAAGAACATGAACGTTTTTAAGGTTCACTTGAAGCTCAAAAAATGCCCCGCGTGTAAACTAGAGAATTAAGCCACAACTGTGCAGATATATTGGCAGAAATAAACATTTACAGATACCTCACAACTGAGAGCCAAGAGATCTCCATAGACCTCCCATACAAACTATGGTGTACACAATGCAAGACGACTTTCACTGAGACACCTGACGAAGCTACAGTGAAATCTATGCTAATGTGGTGTCACTGTAGCTCCTGACATGAAAACCACCACGTTCTTACACTTAACTCCTTGTGTGCTGAGACTGTTTTCACGGTCAATTTAACCAAGATATATCAAAAATAAATAGCATCTATCACGAGCAGAAAAAATGGCAGCCACAAAATATTGATTACACATAACAAGTCTAAAAAAAAAACACTGCACAAATATTAACCAAACTAATACCAATGTATATCAACAAAAAACAATTCTAATTGTCAGTAAATATCTCTACATTTATAATGTCCATACACTTTAACAAAGGAAGATAACCTTTTTCCAAAATTTCCTATTAAAAACCAGAAAGGTCCAATGGAAGTCTTTGTATAAAATATAGTCCGTATATATTGGAAAGACTTGTGTAGAGTCTTATTTAAATGGTTATATATAATGTTTTTATATCTGTACATTTTATAATGTGCCTTTTTATAAATGTACATATATTTTATGACCTTTTATTAGGATAGTTTTGACGTACATGGGTATTCCTGTTTTTGTCGGATCCTACTGATCACTGACATTCTATGATTAAAGATGTATGATATGAGCAGGTTGGTTAATTTTTGCACCTTGTTAGACTAGTTACGTGTAATCTCTCAATTTGCTGGGGTTTTTGTGTTGTCATTAGGCTGGCCCTGCCATTATTCCCTAGACCCACATAAGACCAGTAACCTATAGGACCATAGTCCACAGTTGGCAGTGAGATAATGGAGATTTTACACATGTCACAGGTTGAGGTTTCTGAGCAAACAAGATGATACTCATAGGATTATTCAACATGCAGAAAATTGCACATTTTATTCCCCAGAAAATATTATTTTTTTCTTTTCTCAATTTGCCGGTTAACCCCTCTAGTTTCTCTTGAAGGTTCTGGTGGGTTTTGGTAGAACTGGTATTTTTCTTTTTGGATTAATGGGGAGAGTGGTGACATCTTTACTCTGAATCACAAATAGAAAGATGTTCCTCACCTCATTGTGAATTAGTTTCTGGAGGTTCAGAGTTGGATATTGTTGCTGAGATATATGTATATATACAGTATGCGAGTGATGTGGAGGGGACGGGGGATCTGGGTGGAGGTCAGGATTCCTTCCTGGAAAGAACAGAACGTATTTTACATATTGACCAGTTTAACCCCCAGATTAAGGGATGAGCTTTGTATCCCAAGGTCCAAACTGAAAGCTACAGGTGAAAGAAAATAAACAAACTTTGCATGTTTTCCTTCATGCGCCCTGCTGGGAACATTGGCTTTTCAGTGCTGTGTCTGTTACCTTTTAGTTTGTTACGCCTCAGGCATCTTGTTTTACATATTGACGGGTTAAACACCCAGATTAATCAGGATTATATCCCAAGGCCCAGACTGAAAGCCACAGGTCTAGGAAAGTCATGGAACAATTTAAATGAGAACCAACTCTGTATCTCCTTTTCTCCTACATGCGTCCTGCTGGGAACATTGGTTTTTCAGTGGTGAACACTGCACTTCCAGCACTTTCCAGCTTCTCTTGTACCTAATGAGATCATAGCTGCGTCTCATTGCTTTCACGCCGGGCATTGAGGTGATCCTCTCACTTCTACCTAATGAAGGAGAATCTATAGTAACATGATCAGGAGCAAAATGTGACGTCTTGGAAGAAAAAGCCAACCTGTTGAATGATTAGAATGTACAATAATAACCCTTTTAAGGAGCGACGCAACGCCAATAAAATCCTAGATTGGTTTGCATTATCCAGAGTTTATACTTAAGGAATTTCAGGTTGACGTCAGAGTTGACTCTATTGTGATTTCTGGAACCGGTAAACAGTGTTTCTGTTACACGGCACCAAGCTGAGGGGTGTATTTAGAGGCAGAAAGGTAAACCCTGCATACGCCTAGAAATATGGAAATAACGCTCAGAGGGAAGTTGCTTTCAGTCTATGGACAAGATTTGTGTTTGATAAAAGGACAAACGGCAAACCAATAATGTTCAATATTTTATATTTTCATAGGCGCCATTTGGCGTGATTTAAATGATAGCGCTGTATTAATGAGAATGCTATGATGGGGGAAGGGCAGGTAACAAATCCTCCCAAAATTACATAAAACATGTGGTGCACAAACAAGATGATTCCACAAAGGAAACCTTTTTATTTTCTGCAGAGTTAACAAGAATTCGATACACTGAGCATTTAGAATAAAGAGCAAATGAAATATACCTGGGGACAACGTCTGGATGATACAAGGTTCACTGGGATCTTAAGAGAAAATCACACAGTATGTTTTTATATTAGAAATGAAGCATTTAATAATCACCGCTCACACAGGGCTGGATTTATAACCAGGCAGAGTAGGCATGCACCTACCACAACAGGGCGCCTTGCTCGACCAAAAAAATTTACAATCCTTCAGACTTGGATGTATTGGGTTTCATTGGGAAGGTTGGAGTTTTACCTTTTTCAAAGTAGGAAATCTATTAATGCAGCAATATTTCACTTTGGTTTTTTTTTTTATATATATAGTGAACAGCTGTACTTCTCATTTCACTCACTGCCAGCAAGTATGGAGGTAATGGCACATTGTTTCGACAACCTAAACTGTGGCACTACAGTGAAGAGACAGGGTTCCAAAGTCCCTATTTCTGATTTATACACCGCACAAGGTCAAGTGAGGTGTTATTGAAAGGGTAAAGTCTGGCCTTTACAATGATGCCAAACAAAAAGGAAAAATGTTTTTTATTTTTCCAAACGAGGTAAAACGTCCACTCAAATTACAAAAAATTGTAAAAAAATAAATAAATTCACGTCTTAAACCTTCAGCTGAAGCTGTAATTTGATATCGAATTTTGGTTGCTCCAGTCCAACATTATGCCTTGTTTTCCATAATGAGGGGTAGAAATTGGGATTAGAAATCAGGATTGGGAGTTGGGTTACTATTTGTGCTGGTTTTTGGGGTTAATCAAGCTCTAACATTCTGCTTCATTTTGTCATTTTAAGACAACCAGATTCTGCCCCTTTTTGATGTGGACACACCAAGGAACATTTTCAAGAATTTAAATTAAAATGTTGCTTTATAATTTTG
Organism: Leptobrachium leishanense; assembly: GCA_009667805.1. Taxonomy (NCBI): domain Eukaryota; kingdom Metazoa; phylum Chordata; class Amphibia; order Anura; family Megophryidae; genus Leptobrachium; species Leptobrachium leishanense. Next base: position 12,853 of record RXON01000243.1, read on the forward strand.
TACTGGGGGAAACAAAGCTATTTTTGGCCTCTTGTGGGTAGGGGGCATCTGCACACACATGATGTGGAGCCCTTACACAGGAACTGTTTAAGCAGCAGAATGCCAGCTTCTCGGGTGGCAGAACCCTGTGTGTTGCTGCCTTCATTAATCTTCAAATTTAACACCAACTAATCGTGTAACGTTTAAGTTGTCAGAGAAAATGTCTCCTCTTCGATGGTGCACCACCACATTGGACTGCATGTTCGTGGGTTCCTAAATGAAACCTTTCCAGGCTGGTGAATTGGAAGGGGTGGTCAAATTCCCTGGCCTCCTCGTTCACCAGATATCCGTCCCCTCGACTTCTCTCTATGGGGTTGTGTTAAAGGTATTGTGTATCGAGCAAAGGTACAGGACCTCACTGGTCTAAAGCAGAAGATCCCTGATGCCATTGCGGGTATGCTACAGCGAACATGGCAAGAAATCCAGTTACCGCCTTGATGTGCTTCGTGCAACTAATGGTGCCCATATAGAGGTGTATTAAATGAGGCAAAAAACTTAAATCTATACGTCTCATGTTGTAGTAATTTTCACTTATGTGTTTTCATTTGCCGTTGTATTTTTACAACTTAAACAAAACTTAAAGCGACTTTATGGACACCCTGTATAGTATCTGAGGTGCGCTGTACCACGACATTATTGAAATGCAACATCAGTAATGTTAGAGGATTTTCCTCTTCACAATTTACAGTCCGGTGCTGGCCATGGTGCTGAATGTCTGGTCTGTGCGCACATCTAGCTGCAGCTTTACGCTTACTCTTCAAATCGTGACTTTCGTCTGGAAAGATGGCAAATTCCAGAAGCTGATATCTGGCCTTAAAGGAACATGGAGAATGTCAGGACCAGCCTACATATGTTTGGGGTGCGCATGTGTCGGGTTTATCCATATATAGGGGGTGTGAGTGTATTTTATGGGGCTCTAACATATTTCAGGTGTATGACAGAGCTCCAAAGAAACCTGCAGCAAAGACTCTATAAACTAATAAATGCTGTTAGAAATGGTTTGCTGTAAATGAGATACTTTGCTCGTTCTAAACTTTTTTCTGACATGACCCAAAAATGCCGTGTCTTGATCTGAGAAGTCTGGGAATAGCCTGATCCCTGCCAATGGCAAGATTTCCTAAAGTGCTAAGGGATCCTCTCTGGCCGTGTGAAATTCCAGCCGTTGAGGGATTATTCCTGGTATATTGGTTTCACGGTAAGGACTGGACAGAAAGGGATGGGAGGAGGAAAAATCCATCTCAAGAACTTCCAGAGTTCTGAGGATAGAATTTAAGTGTCAGGTGTGTCTTTACTCGGGTAACTGTTTCTATACTTGTTCTTGTCGCCCCCCCCCCCATGAAAACTCTGATTTTTCACTAACTTTGAGCCTACTTTTCCTTTGCTTTTATCCTTGTTACATTGTATTGTGTGACAGGGCACACACAGGGACTGGTGGCAGAGGACAATCTGTGCCCACTCCACCCCAGAGCTGGATTATTGGAGGGTTGAAAAGTCACCTAGGTGGCTGTATCAATTGGAGCATATTAAAACATAACCTTTTATTGGTATTGATGAATAAAATCAATAAATGTAATATTAAAACAGACAATAAATCTGATACATATAATAACTGGCAGTCCCACTGGAAATCTAAATATCCAGTTAAATCAGAATTATTAAATTACCATAATGATTTTCTTAATTAGCATAGTTCATTAACTTCCTTTTTATAGACTGACCCAAGCATTTAAGCAGATTTTTTAGACTCCGGGTTCTTGGAGTATATGGTTAACAAACTCAAAATTGGTAAATGTTCCTAATGATTGCAGCTGAGTTCTGTCTACAATCAGAATTAAATGACATATAGCAACTAACTCTACAAGGATATATCTATATTTCTAAACATTTAATGTAAACTATAAGGATTATATCCTTATTATAGATACAGAAAAGTGTAATTGCTGTTTGTTCAAGAAGGCAAGAAAATTGCTGTTTCAAACTGGACAATGCTTGATGTATGCTTAGTTTGAGCGATACTCTATAAGCATGCTCGTTTAGTTAATAATTTCAAGACAACAGTAAAGACAATTGCATAAGGTATAATAATTGTGCTATTTTATAGAATATTCGGCAATCGATCTTGTAGTTGAATAATTTGCAATACCCATCAATTAAAATTTTGCATTTAGGGTTTAATTGCCCCAATAAAAGGTCTGCAGTAATCGTGCTTAGCTGACGTGTACTTGAGTTGCCATTTAAAGTGCGACCCATTTCGTACTAGATCGTGCTCTATATATTCCCTTGATCGGACCACTCATTCAATATGACGAACTTGCTCTTTCCCACATACTTTTCACCAGTTATTTTGTATATAAAATTAAATTGCCATAAGATGTTCAAGGGGCTTGTAACAATATTAGATGTTAATTATAAATGTCTCTCGGACAACCCACTGAAGTATTCCTTCAGATGGTATTAAAAATTGCACAGATTTAATTAACCAAATTGTTACGAATATCGAGCGGAAAAGAACAGGGTTTTTTCTTGTTCGAATATCAAGTAGCAATTGAAAGATTGCTTGATTCAATATAGTTATGATTTGTAATTAGTGCATTAAAGCCGTATAAAGTATTGGTTTTGAATCAGTGTGAAGCATTAATTTTAAACCAACTTCCTTGCCGATAGTATATTCACGGACCATCAGCGTTGTCATAGGTTTTTGAGAATTCAAAAAAGTGGCATTGTCATAGATTTCAAAAATACTCATGCACTCTCGCACATTAATTTAGAGCAGCAATTTTCAATCTGAGCAACAATGTACCTTGCCAGAAGCATTAGCGTTGCCATAGGGTCTTAAGACATTCAAAAAATAGCGTAGCCATAGATTTTCAAAATACTCATGAACTCTCTCGCATTGATTTTAAAGCAGCCGTTTCCAATCTGAGCAGCAAAATGCCTTGCTAAATAGCCTATTTATTCGAGAAGCATTAGCGTTGCCATAGGTTTTTAAAGACCTTCAAATAATTAGCGTTGCCATAGGTTTTAAAGATACTCATGCACTCACGAACATTAGTTTAAAGCAGCAATTTTCGATTTGAGCAGCGGCGTATTAGAATACTAACAATTGCCAATATTGCCCTGCGTCCCCATGGGACAAAAGTATTGAGTATGAGGGTCATGTGAGCTTTCGACGCGTTTCATGTGATCTCCTCAGGAATGCTAACACTCCGATCGCGGGGTTGCTTTTAAGAGCCTCCGCTCGGGATTGGCCTCCGGTCACATGATGAATTCATCCAATGGGTGCGCTTCTCTCCTGGCATGCATTCCACCCCAATTGGAAATCTATGAATTTTTGCGTGATCACTGGGGCCATTCATTGTGTGCGTACATGGCTGCTATACTGAATGAGAGGTTACTCTTGTGTGTATATGTGGTTTGCCTCAGTATATCAACACTCATCATAAGATAGATGGCAGAGCACACCTATGCAGATCTGATTTAGGTTGTCCCTATATAATTTATAGATTCAACTATTAAAGAGCCATATATCTGAGCTATGCCAGCTAGATATTATTTGACTCAATATCCCTTACATAAACGGCGTGTAATTTAATTCTTCATTTAAGCCCCTGGGATATAGGGAGCCCAGGGTGAAGATCCAACGTGATTCCTTCTGTCGTGTTTTGTAATCTCCCTTTCTCGGGCCTAGGGTGATGGTTTCAATGGCTTTAGAATTTTAAACACTTCATCTCCCTTGTGGTTTGACCACACATGCCGGAATATTGGTGTATCAGTAACATATATATTTTTTTTTTTTACGGAGTTGATGTGTTGCAGGACTCGTTGCTTGAATTGTTTTGTCTTACGACATACTGTTGACATTCACAGGTTAACAGATTACTTTCGTAGTTGGACAATTTATAGTTTCTTTGGTTACTGTGCTGATAAAGGAATTTAAATTTTTGATAAATGGACAAGCTTTACATCTTCCACATCTATATACACCCGGTTTGGATTGAAGCATTTTCATGTTTGGTGTCCTTGGAAAAATGGCTGTGGATTAGAAGGTCATTGAGATTAGTTGATCTTCTGGCTGTGACTGATGTTTCAGATATAACTTCTGAAATACATTCGTCAAGGTGTAATATTGGCCAATGTTTCTGGCAAATCTCTTTGACCTCATTCCACCCGTAATCAAAAGTAGCTATAAAGCAAATTTGTGTTTTGGTTTTTTTTTTCCATAAATTTCTTTGAGGGTTAAGGCTAGGGACAGATGAGCGCATTTTCTGCGGCCACCGTCAAAATGTACGTCGATGCGTGCGCACGCGTGTGACGCATTTTTTCACGGAATACGCTTAAGTGGTCAGACGATGCGCAATTCTGGACGTATTTCATGACGATGGGGTGAAAAGAAGTCTAGGGAAATCCGGCTGTTTGAACGTTATGTTGGCCGCACACTAGCAGCGTCTGACATCTCCTAATCACGCACACACGCTGCTATGCGGCCGCAGCGCACTCTGTACGTCAGTACCAGCGTTTAACGTTCTCGAAAAAATGCGTTCATTTTCCACTTGCGTTGCGCGGCCGGACTTTTGTGCGACCGTACTTCGTATATTGGCTGTCATTGCCCGGCATCTGCTGCTAGTGCGGCCGTGATTATGTGCGCCAGAACGCGCGTTCGCACTGCCTCAGTCTGACCCTAGCCTAATAGATCTTGTCTGTCAGATTCCATTGCACGTTGGTATGCGTGTTTTTGACAGCGGTTTGGATACCCCTTTTGTCGGAACATGTCCCTGATTTGGCCTAAAGTTTAAATCCTCTAAATTGCTACAATTCCTACGAGCTCTTAGATACTGTCCGATGGGGATACCCGCTTTTAATGGTCTGGGATGGTGACTATTCCAATTAAGTAGTTTGGAGGTTTCCTTCCTATATAGTGTTTTTAAGGCTATGTTTGTTTTTTCTACAATTAGGTCCACAAATTGTATTTTTTTTCTAAACTTATCACCAGAGTCAGTGATAAGCCTATATTGTTTGTGTTAAGATCTTGTAACCAGTCCATTTTAGAAGCTCCTGCGGGCCTTGCCATAGTAAAGACGTCGTCAATGTATCGGAACCACTGTTTTGTGTTGAGTATATTTTTCAGCTGGAGTAAATACTATTTCTTCCCAGTACGCTAGGAAGAGATTAGCGTAACTAGGGGGCATAAGACATGCCCATAGTATTCCCCTTTTGTAGATAGTATTGGCCGTCAAAAAAAGAGAAAAATTATGGGTCAGTATGAATGACAACAATTCAATAATATAGTTGGATTTAATTTGTGAAAAACGTTTTTCCAAAAAGAATTTAACAAGCTTTTAATCCTTGTTCGTGGGGAATGTTCTTGTACAAGGTCGAAACTAGCTAGTATCATATCTGATGTTAAGATTGTCCAGATGTTGTAAGGCGAGTTGTGTATCCCTAGTAAAGAATGGTGTTTCTTCAACAATCGGATGTAAAAAGTGATCGCTAAATTGGCTGACTTTCTCCATTTTTTTTTTTAATGAATTATTACCAGAAATTATTGGGTGTCCCCGTGGAATTAAGTGATTTGTGAACTTTTGGGAGGCAATATAGTGTAGAGATGGTTGGTCTTATTGGGAGTAGATATTTCTTTATTTTTTCTGTGATTATGCCTCAGCTCAATCCATGTTGTAAAAATTGTATCCAGTTCCTTCAGGTATTTTTCAGTTGGATTGAAGGTTAGGGGTGTATAGCCTTCTGGATCTTCAGGGACTTGCTTACACATGTGTTTTTTTTGTTTTGAAAGTATTACAATAGAAACAGACAAAATGTCGGCAGATAAGAACCTTTCGGCCCATCTAGTCTGCCCAATTACATGGATACTTTACCTGGATTTATCTTTTGATTAGTATAGCCTTATGCCTATCCCATGCTTGCTTAAATTCAATTACTGTTTTGGCCTCTACCACTTCAACTGGAAGACTGTTCCATGTATCCACCACCCTCTCAGTAAAATAATGCTTCCTGATGTTACTTTTAAACCTTTGCCCCTCTAATCTATGTCCTTGTTTTGCTACTTTGTTTCCTTTTAAATATACTCCCTTCCTCTACCTTGTGGATTCTCTTTACGTATTTAAATGTTTCTATCATATCTCCTCTGTCTCATCTTTTTTCCAAGCTGTACATGTTAAGATCATTAAGCCTTTCTTGGTAACTTTTCTCCTTCAAGCCGTACACCATTTTAGTAGCCCTTCTCTGAACTCTCTCTAAGATGTCTATATCCTTCTGGAGATAGGGTCTCCAGTACTGCACACAGTACTCCAAGTGAGGTCTCACCAGTGCTCTGTAGAGTGGCATGAGCACTTCCCTTTTCCTACTGCGAATACCTCTCCCTACACAACCAAGCATTCTGCCAGCATTTCCTGCTGCTCTATTACATTGACTACTTACCCTTAGATCCTCTGAAATAATGACCCCTAAATCCCTTTCCTCAGATGTTGAGGTTAGGACTGTATCAAATATTCTATATTCAGCCCTTGGGTTTTTACGTCCCAGTTGCATTATCTTGCACTTATCCACAATGTTTCCTCCTTTATCTGAGGATTTAATCTCTTGTTTTTTCATCTTTTAATTGCTGGATAGCCTGACGTTCTCTTTTTGTAAGATTTTGTGGTTTTGTCCATGATTTGAATTTTTAGAAGTATTTCTTGTGTCACTAGTGTGGCAGATTAGACCTGTATTTCTATCTGCCGGTTCATACATATCTCCTCTCCTCCATATAGTTATATTCATATTTGTGTCTGGCCATTTGGTAAGTGTATCCCTGTGTCCACAGCTGAAATGTAATTAAAATGTTTAGCTTTCTCCCTTGGGGAGGATATAACACGTAGCTGTAAAAAGGGAAGTTCTTTGTACACTAACATAGAAAATCACACCTTGGCAGCCAGCACGGCCCCAAGAGAGCTGGACCCAATCTTCAAAGACAGGAAGCACATCCTTGATCTCTAAGGGGGGTCTGGAGGGAAGAGGGACGCCTTTAGGCAATTAAAGATTAACGACGAAGTGCACTGGGCATGGTCCAGAGAGGGGCACTCTGGGGATTGTAGGCAAAGGCTCTGCCAGCTAGGAGGCTGGACTTAGAAAAAGGCAGCCCTATATATTTTCTGAATCAAGCATCACTTGGGGCACCTTCTAAAGAGGACTGATCAGTCCATGTCCTACCTCCAGGCCCCAGGAGGCACCGATGCTAGCTACTGATTATTCCATCGTAAGTAAGGCTCTGTGATTAACACCTTTTTCTTTTATATTTTGCTGTGTAGTGTGTAAGTAATTGATTTATTCTAGTTATAAGTTTTTATGTAACAAGCACTGTGATTCTTTTTATATCATAAAGTATTTAAGTTTTGACTCTGGCTGATGAAATCCACGCTAACTAAGAGATTGGGAGTATTGCTATTTGCTTTACGCTCGGTTATATATAAGAAATTGCATGTTGCGGTCGTCAGGAAACAGCAGGGAATTGTGGGATCCGTAGTCACTGTCCGAGTCTAGGATAGTGCGGCTAAGCCCTGCATCTCCTGTTGCGACACGCGTAGTGTCCGTGAGGACTGGTGGCAGCATTACTAATAGAATAAGAAAGTGAGCTCTGGGATTGTGAGAGACGTAGTTCATATGCGCTTCAGGAGAAGACTTGTACTGCGTTGCAATCCTGGGATCAGTATATCGCGCTCTACGTGCCTGTTAGAGAAAGTGTGGCCGGGACGGGTAGAGGTGCGCGTAACTATCTGGGTCTAGGATGGATAGTGCGCGGCTTAACCCGGCGTCTTTGCGCAGCAGCGCGCGTAGTGGGTCGTGACAACTAGTTTTCCAAATTATTGGAGTGGCAGTAAATTGCTATTTACCAAAACACCCCCCTGGGTCTGAGAACCTGCTAGGATTAATTCTTTGAAGGTCAAGGAATGACACGTCCTGTCCTGCTTCAAGGGTCAAATACATGCGACCATCCTTTAAAATATTTAATAAATCACAAATCCAGTCTTGTCATCTCACATCGGTGCGGGCAGTTGGCGTGCTCGCTGGCTGGATGAGTTGGTCCAGCCTATCCACCTTACACCCTCATCTATACTTAAAGCCTTTGACCTCTATGTGATTGTGCATATAAAAAAAATTTAGTGTGCGGTGGAAGGAGGGAGAAGGGTTTTATTCACTAAGCAGGGATCTTTTAGCTGCCCCTCTAGTTTCTGTCGTGACTTGGTGTAGATTTCACCGGTGTTTCAGTCAATATTGTCCTGCGTTTTTCATCAGACTCCTCAATAAATCCTGTGATTGCCATACATTGTGTTAGGATATCCTTGTGTCATGTTTCTTTGCTGCTTTACCTGTCTGTCCGTGTACTTAATGCAGTCTGTGTTTTCAGTAGGTCTTTAATCAGACTACGTACACAACCTAAAATCTATGAATCCTTATGGTTTTTTTATCTAGCACTATGGTTGTGGAGAAACACTGTCATTTCACTGTTTCTATATGTATACACTAGACCCTATAAGGTCTCAACAGTGATTTGGCGCCGAGGAAAAAAAGTTTCTTACTGATATCTAAAAATAAAATCCCCCAGTGCAGCTCATCCACCCATGTGTATCTCTCACATGCAATAAATACCACTTAGGACAAAAAGTCCTCACGGGAGAGCGAGCACACTGTAATAGTGATAACGAGACACTATAACTTGTTGCCCGTTGACACGTGTGACACCATCAGCCTCTACTGAGCCCAATAATACTGTAGTCAATCCATTGTACATGAAATGCAAGAAAATAATACTGTACCATTTGTGTATTAAGACCACACAAATGATCAGTAAGCATATAGATGGGTACACTCACAAAGCTGGAGCCTAATCTGGCTCGGTTTTTAAGCCTGTGGCCACTTGAATAGCGGGGCCTCTCCCACGTAACCGAATTTGATGTTCTCTTGAGTGCACTTCAATCTTACTCGCTCGCTTCCAGGGCAAAGGTCAGACGAAAGTTTTAACGTGCGTTTAACCGCACTAAATCACGGCCGTGCTAGCAGCAAATGATGTCCAATGCCGAGCTGCATATGAAGAACGGCCGCACAAAAGTGCAGCCGCGCAACGCAAGTGGCAAACGAATGCATTTTTTCGAACGTCAAACCGCTAGTACTGACGTACAGAGTGCGCTGCGGCCGCATAGCGGCGTGTGTGCGTGATTGGGAGACGTCAGACGCTGCTAGTGTACGGCTAACATAACGTCCAGACACAAAGTGTTTTATTGATGATCCGTACAAAATCACGGCCGAAAATACGCATCGTATGACCGCTATCGCATATTCCGTGAAATAAAAAAGTCCATTCGTTCGAACGCACTTTTTCACGGACAACGCGAAAAATGCGTTAGTCTGACCCTAGCTTTAGCTGTCAATTTGCAAACACTGGCGAACTATGTAGTATATGGCTGAGATCGCTCCTGTCGCGGCTTGACTCAGAGCCTGAAAATGAGCGGATTGAAGTCCTTTACAAAGAACTAATGTTCCATGTGTGCTCACTCTAATGTACAAGCTGCGCGGTGCGCACATCTGAGTTACATTCCTCCATTAAACTGGATTTATTTCCGCAAACTTAAGGGAAACCCAGTGATTATCATAGAGGCTATTGGAGCAGCAGCTTCAGGCCAATGCCCTGCATTGCTCCTGACGAAGCCTTATGGCGAAACGTACGTTGAGTGCAGTATAATATTATGGGTGATGTACCCTTTTAGCAGACAACTTTTCCTTTTCTTTCTGGTTTTCAAAATGAGTTTGTGGTCTGTTTGCCCACTGTGGGTTTATTTGGAGCTGCTGATGTTGGCTTTTTGACTGACTGGAATCTTTTGAAACTATCACTGTTATTCACCTTGTGCAGTGCAACATTATATTATATTGGCGGTGATGGCTGCTGCTAAATTTCCTAACTAAATTTTCTGAAGGCGATTTTTGTAAACCTTGGTATTAAGCACCATTATTATTAGTTATTATGAGTAATTTGCATCATATCAGAAACAATATATAATATATATATATATAATCCATCTCCTGGCTAGCTGAACAAGGTGTTTCTCCTTTGTTTTTATATATCTATAAGGCTCATTACAATCTATGCATCTTGTAATGAATCGTATTTACTATGGCTGTGTTATTCTAAAATCTTTCTAGTTTAGTGTTTATTGGGAACCTGAGGGAACTATTCCCTAAACCTACGTAAATGTATTCAAACACACTATGCTTGAAGTAATATATCTATAGGATACACCTGTAGTAGTGTGTGGGTGTGTATAATCCTATCCTATCCCTGTGGAGTCTTTACCACAGTAAATTACTCGCTGTGTTAGCCTGATTGAATACTAATCAATATAATTCTTTTTTTGATGCATTATCCATTACTATTATGGTTGCTCTATCCAATCACATGGTTCTATATACTTCATTCTCTACCCTTTTTTTTGAGGCTTCAATATAAAAGTACTCTGTGTATGAATATTAATTGCCTTAGGTTTATTTGGGTTTAGTCTGAGTCTATTAGCAACAGCTGACTGTTGCACTTCATTAGAATCATTTCAATACAAGTGTACATTGATTTATCTGCTCTTTATATTAGAATTTATCCAACTGATTTCTTCTGGGACAGCAGTCCAGTACACTAGTCAAGATTTACATTGTATGACTTCTATTTATTTAATTCATTTTCTGCATTTGCAGATACTTTACCATAGTGTCTTCTGGGACTCTTAGAATGTTTTTTTTTTTTCTTTTTGCATTCTGATACTCAAGCGTCATTTAATGTCTGCAATATAAGACCTATACTGACCTAACTGGCTATTCTACATTTTTCTCGCCACTAGCCAGGTGAATGTTAGGTTAGTGATTCATTGATAATTCTCAACCGTCAACAGCTTTTTTACAGTTTCCAACTCCTCACTAGGGATGAGCTGTTCAGGTTCGGAGTTCGACCCAAATTTGGCAGTTCGAAAGTTTGCGAATTTTGAACTTTTTGGGCGTGTTCAGGTTAAAAAAAAAAGATTTTGAAAAGTATAGAAAATGCTTAAAATACTATAAAATCTAGAAATAGACTCTTTACTGCAGAAATATTATAAGCAACGGTATATTAGATATTGAATTAAAAACTAATGTGTACGTGGAAAGATTATCAACTCTAAATGACCTCTGTTCACAAACGGGCATAACACCAGGTGTTTTCAGTCTAATCAATTTGATACAATGTACAATATAGTGAGGGGGTGGGGTGGTGTCTTTCTGAGATTTGAGAATTAATTTCCCTCCTAAATCCTCCTAATATGCTGCATTTAACCCTTTCGCTGCTGAGGCTTTTCACACCTCTGTGCTGAGGTCATTTTTACCGCTTTCGCTCATGTTTAACCGCGTTTTGTAGCCATATTTTGATCTATGACCCAGACATATTATATATCGGTCTTTCCGGCAGACTTGGCAGATTCATAATATGTCATTATATGTATACATTATGTCATGTCTGTATATTATAACAAAAAATGCAATTAAAATTAGCATTTTCAATTTATAATGTGTAAAGTGTTTTTTTTTCCACATTTTAACATGTGATCGTTTGCGGTTATATTTTGTATGGGGTGCGCTTGTTAAAAAAATTAGAAATGGGGTCTCGTACATGTTTTTTTGGGGAAAATTTTGCTTTTTTTAACAAACGCACCGCATACAAAAATCGTGCAGCATTATTTTTCACATTATAATTGAAATGGGAACAATATTGCTGCATAAACAAACAAAAAAACTTTATTTATTTTTTATTTTGTTTAAACCTTTTTCATGCTCATGTTTAGTATCCTTGGAAAGGCCATGCTCTGGTCGATCCAACGATATCAAACATTAACCCCTAGCTGCCACGGATCGGGAGATAGGGGGTTCCAATGAACCCCCCCATCTCCACCATTGGTGGCAGCTAGGCGTTAACTCCAGGACTGGCATCATCGTGCTATGCATGATGCCAGTCCTCAGGGGGAGTTCCTGGAGGCTTGGCCGACATCCAAGATGTCGGCCAGCTCCAGGAGAGGATCACAATCCAGCGCTTTTCAGCGACGATTCGTGATCCGGCTCCCCAGGGGTTAATCACAGCCACCATTTGGAAGGGCAGGCTGTGCCCTTCCAAACGGTGCCTGGATTAACCCTCTGCCCCCCATCCCTTTGAGGCGCTTCCTCCGCACATGTGGGGGGGCACCTGAATTAGATGTCATCGCACCACCGCGATGACATCTAATTGCTCTGCCGGGGTCCCGAGTGCTGGGCTGACATCCAAGATGTCAACCCGCACCGGGGGGCGCAGCAATCCACCAGAATCTGGTGGATTGCTGCCTCCTGTGCATGGACGCGCTCAGTGCGTCCATAGCACAGGAGAACCACTTGGCTGGATGCGCTGCGCGCGTCCATAGCAGCCAAGTGGTTAACTGGTGTTTGAAAAAAATCTAAAGCAATGTTATTTTTCACCTCGGGATTAAACATTCACAGGGTTATTCAGAGAGCGGTGAAAAGCAGGAGAATAACTGGAGAAGTGAAAATTCTAGGTCAAAATAGCCAAACCAGAAAAATTCTCCCATTTAACTCACTTTCCAAATTGGCTATTTGGTCTAGATTGTTCTCTTCTCCTGGCTTTCACCTCTCTCTCGGTTGTTCAGAGAAAGATGAAAACCAGGAGAATGGCAGAAAAAGAGAACAAAGTGAGAAGGCTAGGGTCAGACTAACGCATTTTTCACAGTGACCGTCAAAAAGTGCGTCTGAACGCATTGCCGTACTTTGTCACGGATTGCGTGCGAAAACGGTCATACGATGCGCATTTTTGTGCGTGATTTGTTTACGGATCCAAACCAGGAAACTTTGGGTGTCTGGACGTTATGTTGGCCGGACATGAGCAGGGTCTGACGTCTCCAAATCATACACACACGTCGCTAGTGGATGCAGCGCACTCTGTACGTCCGTACTAGCGGTTGTGCGTTCTCAAAAAAATGCGTTCATTTTCCACTTGCGTTGTGCAGCCGGACTTTCGTGCGACCGTACTTCGTATATTGGCCGCCGTTGCCCGTCATTTGCTGCTAGTGCGGCCGTGATTAAGTGCGCCTAAACGCATGTTAAAAATTCGCTAGTCTGACCCTAGCCTAAAAGGGAGAATTTTTCTGGTTTGGCTATTTTGACCTAGAATTTTCCATTCTCCTGCTCTTCACCGCTCTCTGAATAACCGTGACAGGGTTATTCAGAGAAAGGTGAAACTCAGGAGAATGACTGAAGAGAAAATTCTAGGTCAAAATAGCGGAGCCAGAAAAATTCTCCCATTTTTCTCACTTTCCAAATCAGCTATTTGGTCTAGAAGTTTCCATTCTCCAGTCATTCTCCTGCTTTTCACCGCCAAAAAAATCAGTAAACTTTTTCTGCGTGTCCAAAAATGTCTCCTCTTTTCATACAGACTGCCGCCCCAAGCAGTTGTTTATGGATAGATTAAAGGAAAAGCATTTACCGTCATTTGAAATGTCATTTTTTGGTTTTTACATATTTCTATACATCCTAGAAATCCACCACTTCACGGGCAGGTTATGGGGACCTCCTAGGCTCGTTATTTGAAAGAATTTTTCGTTTTTATTTTTAACCCTTATTTCATGGAAAACTCACTGTCTCTTTAAAAACGTTTTTTAAAACTTTTTGTCCTTGTTTCCTGTCCCCCAGGGCACTACCCAGACCCCCATACACCTTTTATGGCAAATATGTAGCATATATGCCCTCTTGGAGGGCACTCTAAAAAACCGAATTTTCAGCCCCATTGACTTGCATGGGGGTTCGGGTTCGGACCAGAACAAATGGGAAGTTCGGGCCCGAACCGAACTCGGGTGTTCGGCTCATCCCTACTCACCTATTATTCAACAATCTATGTGCAATTTTATGTTTCTAATATATTGTTATAATTGTATTTGTGTTTTTCGGAATATCCGTATAATAAAAATTAAATACTTTCAAATTCTAACCGATTTCCAGTTCTGAGAATGGAGCTTTTATGTTCATATTCTAATGAGGGTTTAATCCCATCTGGTTAGAACGCTCTCTAAACTGGTCACCATCTCTTAGGAGATAAGAAAGTTTACCTTTCTTCAATGCCCTGCATAGCATCTTACAGGATCCTTTCCAATGATTCCAAACATAGCCATGTTTAATGTAACTAAGAATTTATTTTCCTTTTGTAACTCCCATTCTCACCTTCTTTGGTCACCTCAGGCACTGGATCTTCCTACATTTAATTCACCTGAGAACAAAAAATAGAAAGTGACAATGATCTCCATGAGGCGACCTCCATCTATTATCCACTGACCTTTACATGAAAGCTGCCTAATGTCCGACCAGGATTCAGGTTGAGAGCATCCAAACCCCAAACAAGAAACCAAACCAGATTGGGGGATTGGGGGTAGACAAGGCAAAACCTCTTGCCATTGACTGTCACTTGCTGCTTTATAATCTCTCAGTACCCAGGCATTATCGCAGGCGCTCGGTTGTGATACATGTTTGCAGCCGTTTAGCACATTTGCAATGTGATCTCCACTGAATTCTGACAGAAACCATGCGAATACCTCCTGCAGAAAGTAATGCCGTCCCGCTGCGGTTAATTATTTTACAGGGTTGCCAGATACCCTGTGTTTTCCTGTGCACATATAATTCATGCTGAGGGGCTGTGCATGTAACATAAACCACTGCAGTATGTAGAATTCATATAGTACAGGTGACAAAGTGGCTCTCCGTCTGTGGTTTTCATTACCAGATTTTTGTGTTAACTTATGAATTATACAAATACATGTTGCTGGGCAGTACCTCACCTTGATCTCACTTTGCATGAATTAGTATTTCCAGGAAATCATGGCTGATCTGGCATACCTTACATTTTTGTTCCAATGTGCAGTTATGTCCACTTGCTCTAGGCTAGGGCTCTACTTCCAGCCAGGGGAAGACCTCTGTCATTCCATGAGTTACGCGCCCCACAGACCTAGGACAGGCTGCTTGGATGTAGTTGGAGGAATCGTCCTATTTTATTTGCTCGTATTTATTTATATTTAGGTGCTGGCGTTATTAGTTCTGCTTAAATATCTCCGTGCGGGGCCTGACACATTGCTTGTCAACCTCTACAAGAAATCTGCAGCTTGGGAGCTTCCGTGTGTTGGGTATGTTTGTCAAAATCGCAGTATTGGGAGCCGACCTGCTCTGTACATGTGAGATCTGGTGATGCTGTTGTCTCCCTCCCCTACTGTAAAGGGGGTTATTCACTAAATGACAATGATCACTCTTGTTGCAATCATCACAATTCTTGGAACTCGGGTGAATGTTGCATGTCCACAGAAGGAAACTCCAACACCTGCAGGCCAAGTTGATTCAAAGGTGAACGCTACAACAGTTATGCTTCCATTAAATGAGTATCTGTGGTTATTCCCCGTTCATTGTCCTGTCGTTCTTTGTAACACTTGGAAATATACTCTGGTGGTTTTTATGTGGCGATCTCAATGGACCTAGTAATTTTATAGACCATCATTCCACATAATTGTGCTTCATGTTAGTGTTCAAAGACCGACAGAACATCCCATCAACCAACAAAATATCTTGCGGAAAAAAGAGCCTCGAGGCTTTAAGTCAAACCACGTCATAAAATAAACCTTTTATTGTGAAATAATAAAATCTGTACACAAACTTCTTTAAAATTATGAGAAATGTGTATACTTTCTATTAAATTTGTCTGTACCCTCAGTATTAAGATGGTGAATTTCTAAGTTGGTTGCAAGTTGATATAACTGCTATAAACCACTTATTCAATTATTCTATTACACCGTCTAGTTCAGTGTTTCCCAAACCTGTTCTCAGGACCATCGACCAGGCCAGATATTGCAGATTCCTTTGGGAATGCAGACTGAATCCTGCAATCACTGAGCAGCAAATCAGATCACCTGTGCCGTGCTTCGGATATCTGCAAACCTTGCTTGTCAGAGGGTGTTGAGCACAGCAGTGGCAGAACTACCGCTGGTGTGGACGCACCGGGGCCTCAGCCTGGGGGTGGGCCAGCCACCGGCGAGAAGGGACCTCAAGATGGCCACCGGCGGGCCCCATCTGAACAGTCCTGACCGCCGACGTGCCTCCTGAGGACTGGCGGGCCCTCTCTGACAACATCGTGAAGTCCCTGCTCGCCGGTGGGCCTAAATGGGCCCAGCCTCTGGCGAGCAGGGACTTCAAGATGGCCGGCCCCCTCTGATGTCAGAGGGGGCTCACCGGTCAGGACTGCTCATGGTTGAGCTGGGGGTCAATTACAGACAGGTCCAGAAATATTGGGACATCGACACAATTCTAACATCTTTGGCTCTATACACCACCACAATGGAGTTGGAATGAAACAAACACAATGTGCTTTAACTGCAGACTGTCAGCTTTAATTTGAGGGTATGTACATCCAACTCAGGTGAAGGGTGTAGGACTTACAGCAGTTTGCAGATGTGCCTCCCACTTGTTAAGGGACCAAAAGTAATGGGACAATTGGCTTCTCAGCTGTTCCATGGCCAGGTGTGTGATATTCCCTCATTACCCCAATTACAATGTGCAGATAAAAGGCCCAGAGTTCATTTCAAGTGTGCTGTTTGCATTTGGAATCTGTTGCTGTCAACTCTCAAGATGAGATCCAAAGAGCTGTCACTATCAGTGAAGCAAGCCATCATTAGGCTGAAGAAACAAAACGATCCCATCAGAGAGATAGCAAGAACATTAGGCGTGGCCAAAACAACTGTTTGGAACATTCTCAAAAAGCAGGAACGCACCGGTGAGCTCAGCAACACCAAAAGACCCGGCAGACCACGGAAAACAACTGTGGATGACCGAAGAATTCTTTCCCTGGTGAAGAAAACACCCTTCACAACAGTTGGCCAGATCAAGAACACTCTCCAGGAGGTAGGTGTATGTGTGTCGAAGTCAACAATCAAGAGAAGACTTCGCCAGAGTGAATACAGAGGGTTAACCACAAGATGTAAACCATTGGTGAGCCTCAAACAGGCCAGATTAGAGTTTGCCAAACACCTAACAAAGCCTTCGTAGTTCTGGAACAAGATCCTATGGACAGATGAGACCAAGATCAACTTGTACCAGAGTGCTGGGAAGAGTATGGAGAAGGAACTGCTCATGATCCTAAGCATACTACCTCATCAGTGAAGCATGGTGGTGGTAGTGTCGTGGCGTGGGCATGTATGGCTGCCAATGGAACTGGTTCTCTTGTATTTATTGATGATGTGACAGCTGACAAAAGCAGCAGGATGAATTCTGAAGTGTTTCAGGCAATATTATCTGCTCACATTCCGCCAAATGCTGCAGAACTCATTGGATGGCGCTTCACAGTGCAGATGGACAATGACCCAAAGCATACTGAAAAAGCAACCAAAGAGTTTTTGAAGGGACAGAAGTGGAATGTTATGCAATGGCCAAGTCAATCACCTGACCTGAATCCCATTGAGCATGCATTTCACTTGCTGAAGACAAAACTGAAAGGAAAATGCCCCAAGAACAAGCAGGAACTGAAGACCGTTGCAGTAGAGGCCTGGCAGAGCATCACCAGGGATGAAACCCAGCGTCTGGGGATGTCTATGCGTTCCAGACTTCAGGCTGTGATTGACTGCAAAGGATTTGCAACCAAGTATTAAGAAGGGAAAGTTTGATTTAGGATTAGTATTCTGTCCCATTACCTTTTGGTCCCTTTGCAGATGTGCTCCCACTTGTTAAACTGCTGTAAATCCTACACCGTTCACCTGAGTTGGATGTACATACCCTCAAATTAAAGCACATTGTTTATTTCATTTCAACTCCATTGTGGTGGTGTATAGAACCAAAGATGTTAGAATTGTGTCGCTGTCCCAATATCTCTGGACCTGACTGTATTGTGTGAGCTGGGGCTCTAATAAATATACTCAAATATAGATTTTTTTTTTTTTTTTTTTTTTTTTTTGGGGCCCAAAAAAAAATCTTGCACCAGGGCCCTTTTGTTCCTTAGGTCTGCCACTGGAGGACAGGTTTGGGAAACACTGGTCTAGATTCTTTGCTGCAGGTTAATTATCCAGCTGTAATATAATTGGTTATAACTATACTTGCAGCAAGCAATTTTAAATTATTAATTTTAAAAATAATGAAAAGAACCAGTCTTGAGCTTGTTAAAAAACAATATAAAGGGATGTTCTTGAACCCAGGACATACTTAAACAAATCTCAATGTATCCTTCCTGGTAACATACTTTATAAAATATTATGGATTAAAAAGGATCAAAAACACGTTTTCGCCATAGGCTTTATCAGTTGGAATCCTTTAAAAAAAAAAAAGACAGTCCATGCAAAGTGCAAAGACACTGAGCAGAGAGGAAGGAACGGAACTTCACTCAAATATAAGTATCCAGTGCTTTTTTTTAAAAAAAATTCATAACACATGTCACACTGTTTTTTTTATTTGTCAATAATTAACCGTGAGAATTGTTAAGGTGCGCCCGGATTAGTTTTTTCTTTTTTCCACTTGAGTGTTTTTTGAGGTTGTAAACACATAGGGCTCTATTACGATATTGGCAATAAAACGTGGGCGCAAAGGAGGAAAAACTACACCTGCAGTTTTCCTCCTTGCGCCCGCGTTTTAACGCCACAGCACAAACAATGATGCCTGCATTGTTTGCGAGTGTTTAAAATGCGGGATGCTCGTTTGCGCTGAGCGCATCCACTAGCTGGAGTCCATAGGACTCCATTGAGTTCTCCCCTGCCGGTCACATGACCAGCCGAATCTCGCCTCAGGGATACGCAGGGACTTTTTTCCCCAGTCAATCCCTGCTCCCGCCGGCCGGAGGAGGCTAACAGAGCCGCGATCCTCGCTGCGGGACAGAGGGTATGTGATTCCTTTTATTTTTTTTAAGGCTGGTGTTATCGGATTCTACAGAAGCGGAATCTGTTAACCAGAGCCAGGTGTTAATCAGCGTTGGGACTTTGTAATCCAGCGCTGATTAACACTTTGCGCTCCCATGTTTAAACATAGGGAGCGCAAAGTACAGTAACCTCGTGCTGAGGAACGCAAGGTACCAAATGCAAATGGTTTTTTTAACCTGTTTGCGTTTGGCTTGCAATATGCGGTAAATACCGCGGCAAACGTTAATGCTCACGCAAGGGAGCGTTAACGTTTGTGTCTAGAATGTAATGGGGACCATATTCTGGCCTGCAGCACCTGCTTATATTGAGCATGTCCTCCCACATTTCATCTATTAAGACGAGCGCCACGCTCACACTATTGCCTCTAACTATACTTGAGTTAGTAAATATGTTACTGTAGACATTTGACAAATATTTGCAAAAGACAAATCCAATTTTTGAACACCTTTTATATAAAAGGACGGAGGATTTTACATATATATTTGAATTCATATGGGATAATCTCAGAATATTCTTGTCACTCTCGATACATTCGGAACTCTATTTCAATCACCAAATCAAGTTGAATGTTCTCGTAATTATATATTGAATGCAGGACACCAGTTTTCAAGCTGTTTAGAAAACAGTTGATGGTGAACACCCTGCATCAAAAGGACCGTTACATCAAACCATCAATAGGTTTCTAGACAACTTGAAAACTGATGTCCTGCATTCAATAGAATTAGATTTTAGTTTTGGTTCAGATTCTGGAGAAGCTGGTGATCTCCACGGGGGGCATTAACATTCACACCCGAGACTGGACCTGTCAGGGGAACAGGAACATATTGTTCCGCACAAAAAGCCAATGCAATGAAAGCCTTTTGTAAAGCGGGTTCGGCTCTTGTTCAGCTCTGCCAGGTATATGCTATATTATGCAAATATTGCCCAGGGTGTAATGTGTATTATGTCATAGAGCTGACACCACGGGGGGGGGGGGGGTTCAGAATGGGGGACAAAGGGGCTTAGAGATTGTGAAAATCAATTCACATAAAAACACTGACAGGAGATAAGAGAACAGCTCACTTTAGTGATTTAGGGTGAGGATTAATTTATGAGACGTGATACTCCCAAATGCAAGTAACATAGTAATTAAGATTTTATACCAAACGAATAAACCGTGACTTCCAGGCAGCGTATCTCTGGTCTGAAAGGAACTTCCAAACCAACAGACATAAGAACATTTTAACAAAGACGTGACGCAAAGAAACAAGTGATGCAAAAAATATAGTTGATAGATACAATGTCTCCAGTGTGTGTGATACAGGTTTCCTATTGGCTCAGATTGGTGAATGAGATGTCACGTGTTTTCACTCTTTATGACACCTTGAATTTATTACTTAGTTGTTTTCTGTATTTATGTTGTGTTACTGCTTTTATTAATCCTCAGAGCTGTGGCATCCTGCTGCTTAAACAGTGCCAGTGTAAGGGCTCTGTATCATGTGATTATTAAATGCTTTAATTCACTATTAAATATACAAACATACTGAGTAATATTTTTGTGTCCTTTTTAGATTCCATGGAACATTGTATAATCCAGACTTTGTCACTACTAAGTTTTATTTTTGCTCTTTATTCAAAATGCAGTGTGTCGCGTCAAATCTAGATCACACGAACAGGTCTAAAACCCCACGGCACAAATATTAGCCAACCTTCTCATATCATATCTTCAAACATACAATGTCAGTGATCAGTATGATCCGACAAAAGCATTATCAAAATAAATTAAAATGTCACACAAACAAGATTCTTCCACAAAGGACTAACTAAGGCGGGTCAGACGAACGCATTTTCGTGTTGTCCATGAAAAATTGCGTTCGAACAAATGGACGTATTTTTTCACGGACTACGCAATAGCGGTCATACGATGCGCATTTTCGTCTGTGATTTTGTACGGTTATCAATAAAACACTTTTTGCGTCTGGACGTTATGTCGGCCGGACATTAGCAGCGTCTGACGTCTCCTAATCACGCACACACGCCACTAGCAGATGCAGCGCACTCTGTACGTCAGTACTAGCGGTTTGACGTTCTCGCAAAAAATGCGTTTGCCACTTGCGTTGCGCGGCTGCACTTTTGTGCGGCCGTTCTTCGTATGCTGCCCGGCATTGGACGTAATTTGCTGCTAGCGTGGCCATGATTTAGTGCGGCTAAACGCATGTTAATACTGCGCTCGTCTGACCTTAGCCTTAACCAGAGTGGTTGTGAATTTACCAGAGCCACTACAGCCTATGGAGCTGTTAAGTTTACAACAGCTCTGGTTAAGTTAGCACCAACTTTGTAATACTGCCCTAAAAGTAATGTTTTTATTTTCTGCAAAGTTGCGACACAAAGTAACACGTGACACACTGCATTTTGAATAAAGAGCAAAATATAATACTCTCATTAGGGACAAAGTCTGGATTATACAAGGGTCCATGGAATCTAAAAGGACACAAAAATATTGCTCAGTATGTTTATATATTAAATTCTTTAATTCACTATTAAATAATCACACGATACACTGGCACTTTTTAAGCAGCAGGATGCCAGCTTGTGGGGTGGCACAGCCCTCTGAGGAGTAATATAAGCAGTAACACAACATAAATACAGAAACAAAAAACGAAGTAATAAATTCAAGGTGTCATAAAGAGTGAAAATACGTGACATCTCATTCACCAATCTCTGAGCCAATAGGAAACCTGGATCACACTGGAGACATTCATGGTTATTCAAAGAGATTTGAAAAGTCACCGCAAGTTCGGTGACTTTTCGTTCTCTTCAATTCGGTTCGTTTTGCTGATCCCATTTCAGTGACCCCCGCGGTGTATTCAGCAAGCACCACAGGGTTCCTGAATTGCAGGGAAAAGCTGCCGCAAACCCGACAAAAACTCCCCGCAAAACCCAGCGAATGCACGCCGAAAACCCTCAAACATCTGGATTAACCTGCTGAAAACCATACAAAAACCCGAACAGGAGCCGATCGCAGCCTTCGACACAGCAGAAGAGGCAGTGAATAAATTAGCAAAACAGTTTGTATGAATGTGTGAAAGTGAAACGCTGTTTGCAAAGAAACTACTGAGCGAAAATGTCTGAAATTTACATATGAGGTCCAGGGAATGATAATAAAGAGGGCTGTTAAAGAAAAAATAAGATTAAAAATAAAAAAATTCTGAAAAATGCTTAAAATATCCTAAAAAATCTATAAATAAAGACTCTTTACTGCAGAATTTTATAATGAACAGTTTATTAGATATTGAAATTAAAACGGGAATATTTTTAACATTGAAGCCTATGGGATTCTCCTGAATAAATTTTGTCAAATTAAACCACCGAATGGCAGGTCATTTCGGGAACCTTTCACTTCTGGTTTGTGTTCTCTGAATAGCCGAAGCAGTGCTTTTTTTATGGGGATTTCACTGCCCTCGAACAGCCACCGAACAGGCACCGTATGTGCAGGCAATTTGCCAGGATATGGCGAATTGCCTGGTCTCTGGATAGCCGAATAGCCAGGAAAGGTAACCGCTGATTTTCATCGTTTGGTTCCCTTTCTCAAGCAATTTGGAGCTCTTTGAATAACCCTGATTGTATCTACTAACTATATTGTATTTGCTCTTTATTTAATCGCACAATGTATCACTTGTTTCTTTGTGTCACGTCTTTGTTAAAATGTTCTTATTTTCTGCACTTTTGGGAAGCTACGCCTGTTGGTTTAGAAGTTTCTTTCAGACCAGAGAAACGTTGCCTGGAAGTCACTGGTTTTTATTTATTTTGGTATATAATCTTTCCAGGTCACGGCAAAATTCCATATCTGGGCATTGTACAGGGTGTCTGGGCATTGTACAGGGTGTCTGGGCATTGTACAGGGTGTCTGGGCATTGTACAGGGTGTCGGGGCATTGTACGGGTTCTGTGAGAATTGATGGAGTCTTTCTGTTGCACTCGGTGTCTGGGCATTGAACAAGGAGTCTAATAATTGCACGGGGCATCCTCTCATTGTTTGGGGTGTTGAGGCATGCTATGGGGTGCTTGAGCATAGCATGTGTGGGCAGTGAGTGGGGTGTCTGGGCACCCCTTCAATTACTGTGTTCATTGAATTTGGGAGTATCACTTCTCCTAAATTAATCTTCACCCTATATTGATTTATAAAGGATTTTACCAGGAAGAATACACTGAGATTTCTCTTGTTTTCAAGTATGTCCTGTATCACTAAGGTGAGTTTATGTTAATTGGATTTTCTAAACCCCTTTGTCCCCCACTCTGAGCCCCCCGTGGTGTCAACTCTGTGATATAATACACATTACACCCTGGGCAATATTTGCATATTTCTGGCAGATCTGAACAAGAGCCGAACTCGCTTTACAAAGGCTTTCATTGCATTGACTTTCTGTGTCACCTGCAACACAATATGTTCCTGTTTCCCTGACAGTTCCAGTCTTTTCTCCTGGGTGTGAAATGTTAATGCCCCCCGTGGACATCACCAGCTTCTCCAGAATCTGAACCAAAACCAGGAGGATCAGATTTACCAGCTGAAAACCTCACAATAAATCACATTACAGACATGTCCTGCAATAGCGCCGAGCCGGGAAAATGACATTTTATATTCAGACAATACAGAATCATCATTTATTTCAGCCCCACAAAGTGTTATCAGATTATTGTAACACTTTGCAGTGATTTAGGTAATAATATTAATGGTTTATTAATTACATTATAAGTTTAATTGTATGAAATCTCAGTCACTCGGCCCCCAGGCTTTGCTCATAAATTGTACCTAAATATTCACAAAGTGAAAGAGGCTTCCATTGGCTGTAGCTGTGCACCAATATATTCTAATCTGCCTTTTTGGGTTTATGTGTATTTTTTTTACAGCATTAATGGTGCTTAAAATGTAGTATGGAAAAAAATAGTATAAAAATACCATAACAAGGATGGTGAGGACATGATTTTTGATTTTAGGCCTTGGAGACTGCTCCCCATTTTCACACAGAATCTGGGGCATCAGGATGTCGTCATGGTTACAGCAAGTTACATTGTATAAACCTTTATTCCCTTTGGATAAACCTTTTCAAATTATTACAATCAGGAAAGTTTTCTAACCGTGTCTCTTAAAGAACAGGACTTTGGTGTTTGGGGGTTTTAGGGTTTGGGGACGCCCACCTTCTACATGCTGTAACACTCATAATTGGGTCAGATCTGCAGAGGATGAGCGTGAATACAAAAGTGTTATTGGGGGCTTCCCCTAAACACTGAACTCCACATTCCCCTGAATTGTAACCCATGTGGCCATAAACACAGTGGCCTGTTGGGGCCATCATTCAATGCTCTGGGACAGACTGGTTTATTTGGATTTCCTTTGAGCTAAATGGTTATATTTATTAAATTGTCTGTGCATCACTTGGTGACTGAGAAGGCCATTTATTGAAAGATTTAACCATTCTATACATTCTATAAGGAAACACAAGGTACCTTGGACCTTCCTTTGTTGTTTTTAACCTTTTGACTCAGATGATGAAAAGGCCATGACCTTAAATCTGCAACTCCCCCTTGTTATTCCAAAACCTCATTAGAACCAATGAGAGGAGCAATTAATTACCATCCAGCCAATAGGTAAGATCTTGGCCTGAATGTGGGAGGGGCTGCCCATCTTAAATGTCCATGGGACCTCCACTGACTCTCACACCTGGCTGTGCATTACTGGTGACATCTTGGACTCATCACAGTCTGCCATTTGGACTGATTTTTGTCTCGTGACCGAGGTGTCTGCTTGACTTTTACTTTTTCTCACAATATATTCTTTATGATGGACAAGGTAAGGAAACGCTGGGGTTTAATGTGTAATGTGCCGTCCATTTCTCCAGCTCTTTTAATGGGTTTTCACATTTCCATTCTGTGGCCAATGAAGACATACAGGGTTATTCAGAGCGGTGAAAACCAGGAGAATGACTGGAGAAGTGAAAATTCTAGGTCAAAATGGCCAAACCAGAAAAATTCTCCCCTTTATCTCACTTTCCAAATTGGCGATTTGGTCTAGATTGTTCATTCTCCTGGTTTTCACCTCTCTCTGAATAACCCTGTTAGAATATTGGTTCTGCACATAGTTTGTTTTGTCTTCCTGTAGGTTTAATGACTAAATACTAACTAGAAACAAGAACCAAACCTGTTTTACCAATGTCTTATGTGATTGCTACATTTTAACCCTTAATTTTTTGTATCGCAGGAAGCCATAAACTTGAAAGTTCAAACGATTGTGAGGGAGATCAGACGGCGCAGAGGAGCTCTAGGTCTGACACAGCAAGATGTTGGCGTGGGATTGGGGGCTCAGTTTGGTAAGTGAAGATATGATACTTGATGTAATGTTTCAGTCAGTATTTGCAGGCGCCCAGTGAACCCTCGCCAGCCCAGAACTGCCCGATTCTATAGCAAAACAAATACAATGGCCAAAAAGTCCCCTCCAATCTCACCGGCCTGATGTTTCACTATTTATTTTCTTATGTAATGTGCAGAAATAACGTTACAATAACAGGTTCCTCAAGCGGCAGAATATCATTTTGTAAATCTTGATTCTTACAGGAACCGAATTCAGCCAAACGACAATCTCCCGGCTCGAGGCCGGCCAACTATCCCTAAATAACATGTTGAAACTGATGCCGGAGATAATAAAGTTCTTGGAGCAACACAAGAAAACTGGAGGCATCAGGGAGGTAACAAGTTACAGCAAAACCAGACACATTCACCTCTCTAGGTTGATGTTTTAGTCAATATGTTCTCATTTGTTCATTTTATACTTTAAATATTAAGCCCAGCCTGAACAGACTCATTTACGGGAAGAGAAATGCAGATTCCTTCAAATAATCCATTTCCATAAGAATACAGATCAGATCTTAACTAGAATAAACGTTATTAACTGAGTAACCGTGACACTGGATATAGTCTGTATTTAATCAGGGTCTGGATTTTCTTCCCTTTCCTCAGAGCGCACTGAACCCTCCAACTGTGAGGAAGAAGACCAGGACCGTCTTCCCGCCTGCGACTATACAGTTGCTGGAAGAGGAATACAGGCACTGCAAGCTGCCGAATAAGGAGGATTTGGACCGAATTGCAGGAATTGTTGGATTGGAGAAAAAAGTAAGTCCGCAACATTTTGCATTACCACCAGTAGAGAAACTCTATTCTGAGGTGCAGGATTTGAGTTTGCTGCTCGGCTATTCTGAGGTTTGCATGGCTGCAGGTCACCGCGGCAGAATCCACTGACATGTTACCATTGGTGAGGTTTAGGGTCATGTCTAGCGGTGTAACCCTGTTACTGCTTCCACTGATAAATAGTCTCAGTTTTCATTAATCCTGTAATTTTAATCCATGCTTTATTCACACAATCCTCGAGTGGGATACATTGACAGCTGTATTAGTTGTCAGAAATATGAATGCCATGATTCCATTGTGACTGATTCCACTTCTGGTTTATCCACAGGTCATCAAAGTTTGGTTCTGCAATAGAAAACAGAGAGAGAGAACAATGAATAAGACGGCTGCCGCTCTGCCACACAACGTCACAGCTTTATCGCACCCAGTAAACGTTGCTGCAGCACAAGCTCTGCCGTATCAGCCCCCTCAGATGGATCCTTCATTCATGGCGCCATCCCAAGGGCAGAACCTCTCTGCAGCTCCAGCTCCTCCAGCAGCATGGACTGGTGTGATGGACCTGGGGCTTCAGGGAAGTTCTGTGCAGGAGAACCAACCATATTGGAATGATCCATCTGCATGGACTGCTATGGCAAATTCCTACTACCCTACGGTTTACATGCCTGCTTCCCAATGACAACAAGGCATTCCAGGTCTGCTTGCTGAGCATGTCATTCCATCGTGATGTTTGTAAACCTTGTAAATAAAATTGTATAATATATATCATTTATTTTTGTGTGTGTGTGTGTGTGTGTATATGCAAAGCAATAAATCCCCATGTATCAAACATCCCGCTGTTATGTCTTCTATTCTATATATAAAAAAAATCATGGTCATTACTCCCAATACAATCACTTCTGTATTTGTGTGAATTCTGGTTTTAAGTGAAAGTGATACTTTGTTGTTGAGGCACACGGACGCCTGCAGTTAGTAAATTGTCAGAACGTGTGACATTGTGTTAATGGGCTCGCTCCACGTTTAACCATTACTGTCTCGGCTGGAATAAAGCCTGAAATTAATAACGTCAGTCACGATAACATTGTGTTCTTTATAATGGAATATATAACTTCTAATATTCAGTGGAGCGCAATACGGGAGTGAATATAATCCAAGAAGCTATACCAGTCTCCTTGCTCCCCTTAGCGGCCACAACCTGTGACAAAGGGAAGAGTTGTGCTGCAGCATAACCCTATTACTGGGTCACTAGTGGGACGCTTACTTTTCCATATTCTGTTTATTGGTTCAGGCAGGTCAATAGATACAATACAAAAACTCTGTTACATGATCATGCATCATACCACACTGATACACACAAATCTGACAATTAGGCACAAGCCTAGGTAGCGATAGTTTGCACCTCACCTATCCAGGATCAGGAGTGTTGGAAATAGAAGATGGACACGCCGGTAACTGTTACTCATGTTTGACATTTGTGATAATACTTCTATAGGGGTTTGGTTTCTTCCAGGTATACTGTATGCCGGGACATTGACTTTTCATCCAAGTTATGAGCAACTAAACATAATTATATTATCGCAGCAAACCCCGAAATATAGAATAAATAAATACTGTGTCTGGGTGAGAAAGAAAAATCTGACAGGAAAGATTTATAGCGTATCCACTAAATAGTGAATTTTGTATATCCAGACTCGCATCCCTGGAGCCCTAACTGGCTCTGTCCTCTGCACCTTTTGGATTAGTTACAGAAATCCTTGGGGTACCCAAACCACCCAGATCAAATCCCTTGCTTCAAAGCCAAAATTCTATCTCGCCGCCATTCAGAAGATTAAACAGACAGGTATCCATCCCAAGTTCAAATCCGAGCTTCGTAAAACCAGAGTAAAATAATCACATGACACTTTGAGAGCCCCTGTGGCTCTATTCCATTGCTTATGGACTTGTGTCGAATCCAACTACATCTCACCCTGATCAGAGGTAGACAGGAGCCTCCGACTTTAGAAGTAAAGGTTTCCTTTTTTTTTTTTTTTTTTTTAAATCATACCGTCCGTGTTTAAAATGTCCTTTTAAAATGTACTGGAACACCTGTCGATCCCTATGGCGCTTCCACAGCAAATTTCTAGACACAGTACTCCTCTAAATACGTACGTAAATGTGTCCATGTATTGATTGGGCCTGTGTTACAGCTTGGATTCCTGTATCCCTTTTACTGTGAGTCGCTTTAGGGTTTGATTTTAATTGTTTTCATTCCTAATCTAGTTCCCATGCTTACATACACAATATATAATCCACTTCTATAGTATATAGAGATAAACATGTTTCCTATGTGCGCCCGTACTGACTTGCTTACCGGCGCCCGTCGCAGCGTTGACGGTCACACGTTTGTGCGTGCGCAACAAGCGTCCATTATCAAAGCCTCCCCGTCGATGCGCTAGGATACACGTTGACGGGGCTGCAAAGCATTGAGCGCACGGAGTACGCTCAGCGAGGTGGCCAGATGGGCGTCAAGTGGAAGGAACGTCCACTCTCACGGACGTTCCTTCCGCTCTCCAATGAAGCTCATCTGACCCCGGCCTTAATGGTCTTTACGTAAATGTTAAAAAGTCAGTTTTTCCATTTGAATCCTATGGGATTCATCTGTTTAAAACCGTTGAGCTGAAATACTGAAAATTAGGGCACTGATGGAATTTTGGTGCAGTTCGGTGTTCTGTGAATAGAAGACACAATAGTCTTGTATGGGGCAATTTCGGTCTTGGCGAACTGCACCACATTTTGCTGTCAATTTGCTTTGCCGATAATAATTTATTGACTGCAGGTGCTATACAAATGATTATAATAAAACTGCATCTGAGAGGAAGGGTTTTATAACCAAATCAAATAACTTTGTTTGCAATGGTCGGATCTTCATGTCAGGGCGCTTGTAGGAGAAGTTATGGCCTTTGCCGTAAACCAGTTGATTCTGATAGCATTGATGCTGCGCTGCCCAAACACACACAGACCATTCAGTGACAGCATCGTACCACCAGCCTCTTCTGAACCAATTGGCGAGAATAATCAGTAGGGGTTATTCAGAGACTGCTGACATGGCACCAAACAAGGAATTTCCCCGTGCGGTGCCATTTCAGGGCCCTTTGGCTATTCAGACAGCAGACACCAAATTTTTGGCAAACTACCAGCAAGTACGGTGCCTGTTCGAAGGCAGTGAAATCCCCCATAGAGAAGCAATGGTTAATCTATTCAGGCACCGAACAGCAGTGAAGTTTCCAAAGTGCCTTGCTGTTTGGTGTTTTTTTTCGTCAGGTTTATTCAGGCGGACCCCATAGGGTTCAATGTTAAAAATATTCCAGTTTTTATACAATATCTGATAAACCGTTTATTCTTTCAATCTGCAGTAAAAAGTTTATTCATTTATAGATTATTTTTTTTAGGATCCTTTAGGCATTTTTCAGGATTTTTTTGGCAATTTTTTTTAAAAAATAAATAAATTTAAAAGCGTATTTTCTTTTTTCTGTAACATACCTTTCTATTATTCATAGGATGTTATGTGTAAATTCCATGCATCTTCGTTCAGTAGTTTTTTTGCAAACAGCATTTTAATTATTACACTTTCAATCGTATTTTTTTTTTTTTTTACCCCATTGGTCAGCTTGTCGGCTTTTGCCGGCGGCTGGTCTGCGCTGTGTTCGGCGGCTCGTTGGCCTCTCCCGATGTGTTTGTGGCAGGTTTACGGGTCCATTCCCTGCACTCCAGCTCTCCTGTAGTTAATGCTGAATTCACCGCAGGGTGGGTAAATTTGATTCATAAAGTGTGGGGAAGTGCGGTGAACAAGACAGCACCGAAATGTCAGTGACATTTCAGTGCTCTCTGAATAACCCCCATTGTCTTGGCCTTTGGTGGAAAACATCATGATGTGATGAGGTTTAAGGGAATCTCCTGTGAAATATAAAGTGGTTTTAGACTCAGTAAAGTGAATGAAAAGCAGACATATAATAACCTGGGATTCCATTAGGACAATAAAACGTCCAGAGTAGTGGAAGAATTAATCCAGCAATAGAAGCCGTATATGTGGGGGCATCTGCACCCCATTTTGCCCCTGCACAATAAACGTCTGTGTCACATCGTTAGAGGCGGCTCTATAATCAGGCATAATAGGTAGTCGCTTAAGGCCTGAATGAGACAGGAGCTTCCCTTGGTGTAATGTCAATGAGCTGCCGCTGTTCTTTCCACCATAGTTTCTGCCCTAATAACTTGCGTGGATTTCACCGAGGTTTCATTCAATGTTTTCCTGTGTCTTCTGTTCTCACCATAGTTTATACGATTCGGCCGTGGATTCCAGTGGTATCATCTCTGCTCTTCGACCGAGAAGCAAGTCAAATCCCGTTCAGCACATCCCTCCAATACAACTGTGGAGAAGCAAGTCTCGACTTTTACGAGAAACAGGATCAACCAAACCACCAGGTCGCTGCTCTACAATCATGGAAAGAAGACTTGATCTCACTCAGAAGACCTAACGATATGGATGCTCCTACCTCACAAAATACTTGTACGTCTCAGATTGTAAATTCTCCCTAAATCTGGTCATAACATCCTGTGTCTTATTCTAATGTATCAACACCTTGTACACTGATCTTGTAAAGCGCGGCGGAATATGTCGCTATATAAATTAAGGATAATAATAAAATACGGGTGGCGTATGGAGATCCCTACTTTAAACTTACTGACGTCTATTCCTGGTGTTACAGTGACACAACGGTACATTGAGAATAGCCGCAGTCTGTGCCTAATACTAGAATAAGGTTAACCTCCCTGGCGGTCTATTTATTCTGAAATTTATTGTCTAAAAGCAGTCAAATTTTTTTTTTTTGCCCCCCTAGCGGTGTTCCTGAGTGTGGCTCGGGGTTAAGTTCCTATGTTGGAAGCGGTAACCCCGAGCAACACTCGGGATGCCGCTGATACATCGCCTCTCCCAGCACTCCCTCGATGTCCCCGCAGTTTCCTCCGGCGACCGCGACCCTCATTACTTCCTGGTTTCCTCCTCGCGAGAAGGAATCCAAGAAGTATGAGGTCGTGATCGCCGGAGGAGACTGCAGAGATCATCGAGGGAGCGCAGTGAGAGGTGATGTATACATCCCGAGTGTGTCTCTGGGTTACCACTCTCAGCGGTGAAATTTAACCTCGAGACACACTCGGGAACACCGCCAGGGGGGTTAATATAGCTGTTCATAAATATTTGCAGTAACTTTCCTGTCAGATTTTCCTCCTTGACTTAGCCTCTAGTGCTGCATCCACTAACATGTCACGTGTTAAAAGGAAATAAATTTCAATAAATACAAAATAAATATTACATTTAAGTAAATAAGAATAAAATATTACATATTAAATCATTCCATCCTGACTCCATGTTAAAGCGGCCGCTATATGTTAAATCTGTCTGTAGGCAAGTTGTCGTCATGCTTCAAGCTCTGGAGCCCACAGGAGGGCCAACTAATCCAGTGGTTGAGTTGATCCAGGCCAGCTCTTAGTCTTGCTTTGCCCTTCCTGCATCCAATCCAGGATTTCCTTGCAGCCATTGTCCCAGAATCCTCCTGTCCTGCAGCTATTTAAGTGCATGACTCCCATATTTGGGTCTCCAGCCTGGTTCTGCTGTTAGTGTGCTCCAGCTTTGCCATAGGTTTTCTGTTTTTTATTTCTGGTTTTTCTTGCGCATTTTTTTAATTAATCTCGGTCTTGTTCTCTATTTTATTATTTCTCCAGGTGTCCTTGCCTTAACCCTTCCTCCTCTGAGTTTATTCTCCATATACTGACCTGGATCAATGATTTCTGCTTTTACCCCTCTGTTCCCATGTCTTGTCTCTGGATACTGAACTGGGTAATGTTTAGTGATCCTGCTTCTTGTCGTGGCTCTATTGTGCTCGAGTTCTTTCCTCTTCTAATGGATCTGGCCATTCTAAGGACCAGCATGTTAGATCAGGGTCTTTCTGTGTGTTGGGTCACCCCTCAAACCTTGACACTATGATAGGGTTGTGCAGTGCTATTATTCCGGTTGTGTCCGGCGTCTCTGCCTGGCTGCGCAGTGTCTTCATCTACAAACTCTGCATTCAGCCAGTGGTCTCCTCCTTGGGCTTTTAACCCTATGTGTCCAATCCTTCATTTGTGCTGGGTGCCATCCTGACAAATGTGTTCCTTGCTTTAGATTTTTACACTATTTTTAGATGTTTGTTCATGGTCAGGTTATGTAATGGGTCCCCCCCCCCCCCAAAGCCATCACTCCTAAATAAATCGTGATTGCCATACATTGTGCTCGGATCGCCTCGCTGTGTCAGGTTTGTCTCTGCAGCTTTACCTGTCCATGTGTACTTTATGCAGCGGTTTCAGTATGTCTTTAATTACGTGCAACCTAAAATCTGAATTCATTTTAATTAGCGCTATGGTTGTGGATATGTGTGCCTGGGCACAACCCAATGTTTGCGGTCCTTCCCATTTGACAATGCTTATCTGGTTCTGGACGTGTAACCTAAACTGTTATTTCTAATAAAAGTGGTAACATTTTCAATTTAATGTATGTCGTTCATGGCTGAGAAAGCTCCTGACCGCCTTGGCTGAAAAATGAGCAGATTGGTCATTTTACTGCAATGGCTTCAAACCCTGGTCATTAAAATCTGGTTTGGTAGAGAAACGTATGGGTTAATTGTTTGTAATGCTGACTGCATCCTGCGATCCCTTAGCAACAAATCCGATCCCCCTCTCCTGTACTTCAGATATCTGGCAATCCTGGCCTGTTGGCATATACCATAGGACAGAGGTTGGGAACCATGTTAACCCCCTTCATCCGTAGCCATGTTTAGTAATTGAATACAGCAATTTTTCTGCTTTACCAAATAAAATGCATTGAGTGCAATTATGCCACATTCTTCCCCACAGGAAGCAAGGAGACATGACCTCAGCATTGCAGAGGTTAAAATCCCTGCAGTATATTCCCCAGTGTTAACTGTGCCTGGACACTGAGGAATAGCTGCAGGATAATGGAGCCACTGCTCAGTGTTAGCAGTAACTTCTGCCGATGTTGGTTCTTTTGGCTCGCTGATAACTGTAGCTGCAAGAACAGATTTTGCAGTTTCAGCAACTACGGTGAACTGTACCTACACATACGCTACTTAGTGAATAAACCCCTTATGTTGGAATTTGCAAATGTGCTAAAAGCCTGCAAACCTGTTTATACACAACGCTGAGCACCTGTGATAATGCCTGGGCATAAAAACCTATTATAAAAGGTAGTTTTGCCTCATAACATTCACCTTTTCCTGCACACCCCGCCCCGCCCATTCCAGTTTGGTATATTTTGTATAAATCCACCCTAAAATAAGTCCCCTTCTACCTGACACGTCTAGCTGGCCAAATATCCTTATTACAAATCCTTCACAAAGATGTGGCCATATGAGGTGCGACAAAACCCCTCAAACAGATATTTGGCAGGATCCCCTCAGGGCAATAACCAGTACAATGTCCACCTCTAATATGGCCGACATGAAGGGATTCTAATAAATGAACCTCCACATACACAATCCTTATAGAAATTAACCAAGAATTGCTACTAGAGAAGTTCTTTACAGGCTCCCTGTTCCATCAGTTCTTTCTAAACTATTTGTTTGGCATCTCTGCTATTCACAAACACTGGATGAATTACATGGAATATTTTGCTGAATGTTTAATCTGGCTATGTGACAGAGGAGGGCTGCTGTATTTTGCAGGACATATTTTAATCATGCTGACGGGCAGTGCATGAATGCCAGACGTTGCAGGTAAAAAATCAAATGGGAATCCCAGGTGAGCTACCTTCATGAATTCCTCCAGCACATGAATTATACATGTTACGGGGCTGATCAGTTCTCCCTCAACCTGAATTGGCAAGATGTCCTGGAAAACATGTCTCCTGTGGCAGCACAAGGAACTAAAGCCGTTTTTTTTTTTTTTTTTTTTTTTTAAAAATCTGTTAATGATTTAACCCCTTAGTGACCGGGCGGTTTTTACACAAATCCGTCCGTTCGTGACCGCAGCTGTTTTTACGTTTCTGCGCTCTTAGTGTTTACGTCAAATTTTCCTCTTACTCGTTTATGTAACCCACACATATTTTACACTGTTTTTCTTGTCACTAAATGGACTTTATAAAGATACCATTTTTTTCATCATTTCATATAATTTACTATAAAAAATATGTGAAATATGACACAAAAATTGAAAAACACCACTTTTTCGAACTTTGACCCCCAAAATTTCTTATGTATCAACAACCGTCAAAAATTTTTTATTCCTTAGTAGTTTCTAAATTTAGTACTGAGTTTAGCAATACCCAATGTTTACATATTCCTCGCTTTTTCCTTATTTTATGCAACAATAAGTGCAAGTAGCACTTTGCCATTTCCAAAGAGTTTATTTTCAAAACTAGTGATAGTGACATTGTAACACTATCTGTCACTAATTCCTGAATAACCCTCCACATATACATATTTTTTTAAAGTACACAAATCAAGGTATTAAACTTGGGGTATTTTGACTCTTTCCATGCAAACCATTTTACCACAAATCTATGCCAAAGTTTGGAAAAAAAAAAAAATTTGGTGATTTTTTTTTTTTGAACATAATTTAAGAATACATGTACTGTGAACTTTAAGGTTTACTGCCAAAAAGCACCCCAAAATATGTTCAGCAACATCTTCTGAGTAAATTGATACCACCCAAGTATAGGTATGTCGGGTCATTTGGGGGCTAAAAGGCCTTATTTGGGGGGTGCACATTTCAGTTTTCCAACTTGGAATTTTCACATTTCGTCATCATGCACCCATGTCCTATTTGGGACATTTTTGAAGCCGGCCAAAGTAATTTACCCCCATCAAACCATATATTTTTAGAAAGGGCACACCCTAGGGTGCTTCAAAGAGTTGTATTTTAACACTTTCCATGCACTAGCTCTTTGTCAATCTTTCAGGTAGTCACTTTTTGTGTTATTTTTTCACACACATTGTACTTTAGGCATGAATTGTCAAATCCAGTTATGGGTTACTGCCAAAAAACACCCCAAAATATGTTCAGCAACATCTTCTGAGTAAATTGATACCACCCATATATAGATTTGTTCTGTTGTTTTTGGGGTGCTACGCCAATCTTTGACATGTGCTTGTCAATTTTCTAATTTGACATACAGTATCTTCTTTGCTTATCTTCTTTTTAGGGGCCTTTTTACATACCCCAGTTTTATGAACGTGCATATATTTGGTAAGCTAACACCCCAAAGTATTGTAAATGGAGTGTTTTTATGCTATGGATGCATCCGTTTGCTCCAAACAAATTAGATACTGTTTGGTGGTCATTTTTCATTTTCACACCCACATCAGTTTTGGACTGTGATTTAGGAGACACTGTTGTTTTTTACTGCATGAAAACTCTCCAGGTTGTTTTCTGCAAGGTCTCCTGAGTACACCCATGCCCCCCATGCATAGGTTTGCCAGGATTTTGGGAAGGTTCAAATACAATTTTTATGACTTTGTCATTGGAGTTGAAATTGAGATTATTTCTTCAGCTAGGCCTAGCTTTGGTTTTGGGTCTACCGCATACCCCAGTTTGAATTATTGCCA
This sequence comes from Leptobrachium leishanense, assembly GCA_009667805.1. Taxonomy (NCBI): domain Eukaryota; kingdom Metazoa; phylum Chordata; class Amphibia; order Anura; family Megophryidae; genus Leptobrachium; species Leptobrachium leishanense. Next base: position 48,646 of record RXON01000243.1, read on the forward strand.
GAAAATTGTTTATTTGTTATGTTGACACCCCAAGGTATTGCATATGGAGTGCTTTGATGCCATGGATGCAACGGTTTTAGCCCAAAACATTTGGCAACAAGGTGTGTGGCGGTAATTTTTCAAATTTCAGATTTTTACGCCCACAGTAGTTTTGGACTGTGATTTAGGCTAGGGTCAGACGAGCGTAGTGTTCACGTCCGTGATCGCGCCTAAAAGTACGTCCGTGATAGCATGACATAAAGTCCAATGGAGCCCGACACACGAAGTACGTCCGCACTGAACTGCGGACGCACAACGGCCGCGGCCCACGGACGCAAGGCAGGCAAGAACGTAGAACCGCTAGAACGGCCGCACAAAGTGCGCTGCGTCCGCAACGTCTGCATAGCTTTGTGTGTGAGTGATGGAACGTGGTCAGACGGACTGCATTTATACGTCCTGCATTTTTCACGGACAAAATGGTTTTGCAATTGAATTTATTGTCCCTCCTACATCTGTCAAAAAATAAATGTCAGTGAAAAAACGGACTGTGTGACCACTACTGCGTCTTCCGTACTGACGATGTCCGTACTGCACGGACGTACAGTCCGTAGAAATCACGCTCGTCTGACCCTAGCCTTAGCAGACACTGTTGTTTGTTACTGCATGAAAACTCTCCAGGTTGTTTTCTGCAAGATCTCCTGAGTACACCCATGCCCCCCATGCATAGGTGTGCAAAGATTTTGGCAAAATACAGCACCAATTGTAGAACATAAAAATGTACGAATAAAATGTAAAAGTCTGGTGCCTGTCAAACTGGGGATGCTCTCTAGGGGAGCACAGGCTGTTGTCACTGAAGTGCATGAAACGCAAAATGTTTTCATACCTTCTACGTGACATTGATTGGAGGTAAATGGGGGTAGAGCAGATGGGGCTACTGCTCCAGCAGGAGCGAATTGAGGGCTTCTTTATGATGCCCTCAGCATAGTAAGTGCCCAGAATTTCAGAAATTCTGGCACATCTAGCGGGGTCCATTGCTGCCTTGCCAAGTAGGAGTCTGGCTTCGCAGCACAATGCTGATGGGCATACAGATTTGATTGGGCCACGATGTGGCCCAACAAATCATCCCCCATAAACACCTGCAAAAACTGTGTGGCGGTAAATCCTGCAACATCAATATTGATGCCAGGATTTGCCGTGAAAGGAGGGATATCTGGCCTCTGGCGATGAGGCACTACCCACTCCTCAGCTGGAGCTGTGCGTCTCCTGCTGGCAGGTGGTGACCCAGGATCTGCATCAGAAACATCACTAGATACATCAGCCAGCATAGATAATGTATCTAGCGACGCCTCTGAGCAGTTAGCGGGGTCGAAATGAGGGTCTGAGTCTGACGCAGATGCCTCAGATTCTGACGCCAGGATGGCATATGCCTCCTCGGCGCTGTACACCCTCTCAGACATTATATATAATAGATTATAAAATTTTATAATTATTATATATATATAAGCGGATTGTTGGTTCTTAGAAGAACCGTTGGGTTTCACAAGAAAATACAAATAAACACCTAAATCTCTCTAAATCCCTCTAAACCTGCCTCAATTCTTCTAAATCTCCCTAAAATCTCTCTAAATCTGCCTCAATTTTTCTAATCTCACTAAATCTCACTAAAATCTCTAACCTGTCAAATCTGATCTCTCTCTCTCGCTCACCAAAACACAAGTGAGGAGAGGGAGGGAGAATCACAGAGGTCAGAGCCAATATTTACAAAATATTGGCCTGACCTGACAAATTAGAAATTTTATTTAGATTTTTTCTAACTTCTGATTGGATGTTGCTAGCCTGCCTCTCTGATGAGGCAGGCTAGGAACATCCCACTCAGCCCCAAGATGACCCTGCCCTTAGAACCCTACCCCTACCCCTACCCCTAACCCTACCCCTACCCCTAACCCTACCCCTAACCCTACCCCTACCCCTAACCCTACCCCTACCCCTAACCCTACCCCTACCCCTACCCCTACCCCTACCCCTAACCCTAACCCTGTCAGTTTATTTTATTTATTTTTCTTTTTTTACACTTTTTACACTTTTTTTACTTTTTTTTTACACTTTTTTTTTCACTTTTTTTTACTCTGCTGGGTGCCTTGATCCCTCGAGGCACCCAGCAGAGCACCTGATCACTGAAGTGATCGATTTTGTACTGAGTGCCACGATACCTCGTGGCACTCAGTACTTCCTGCCGCTACCGGAAGTGATCGCTCGGGGGAGCGATCACGGACGGACCGGCGGCAGGTAAGTATATTACAAGGATGCCTCGATGTCGAGGCATCCTTGTAATATGCTCAGAGCAGCTGGAAGCGATCCGATCGCTTCCAGCGCTCTGTAGAAGTGCCGGGCACCTCTCCGGTGCAACCGGATGTAGATCGCTCCCGGGGAGCGATCACATGGTGCCCGGCACTTCTAACGGCCATTGCACGGATGCCTGGACTCCCAGGCATCCTGCAATGGCGTTTGAGCTGCTGGAAGCGATCCGATCGCTTCCAGCAGCTCAAAAACGGCAGGACGTACCATGTACGTCAGCGGGTCTAAGAGAGACCCGCTGCAATGACGTACATGGTACGTCCTCGGTCCTTAAGGGGTTAATATTTGGGTTGTGTGTCGCTATATATAGTATAAAACCAATGTCTCTGCTTCTCCCCTGTTTTCTGTTCACTTTCTAAAACCTAGGACTGGGGTTTCCAGACACACCTTGTCTGATCCTTTTTCCCCATTCTGTGCGTTGAGCCTTTTTGTGCAGAGCTCTCCTGGCCCTGGGCGAGTTCTTGGTTAAATCTAGCTCAGGCTGTAGCAGAGACTGGTTACAAGGCCCAGGCGTTCTGTTTCACACAATATAATGAGAATAAGCACAAAAATCATTTTTTTTTTCTTTATATAGATAACAGGCTTTCCTTTTGGCAGCTTCCTCAGGTCTAACGCTGTATAATGCCATGATTGGCCTCATAAATGTCCCCCAAAAACCGTATTGGGAAACAAGCATTGTCCGACAAGACCAGGAATCCACTTTACAGCGATAGGGGGCCAAGAATATCCTTACAACTTATCCTCCGATTGCAGGTCTTTGCAAAAAGATTGAGGTTTTTCAGATTGGAGGGTTTTTAAGTCACAAAATAAGGGTTTTGGAGGGTGAGGTGTAACCCTTTATTCCATAATCAGATTGCTACTTTAAATAAACTGATCCCTGTCAGTGGCCGCTTATCGCTTGCGCTCATCCTTTTCTCCCTCTAAGGCTAACATCAGATGAGAGCGTACTGTGCGTCAGTGCACAAAAGACGTACTTTCTGACTGACAAGGTGGTGGTCAGTTTTTTTTTTTGTTTTTTTTTTGACCGCTATAGAAGGGAAATGAGAACATTTTGTCTGTCAAAATGCAGTCCATCTGACTTCGTTCCATCACTCGCACAAAGCTATGCGGACGTGGTGCACTCCATGTCCATTCTAGCGGATTTACGTTCTCGCCTAACTTGCGTCCCTTGTGCGTCCGCAGTTCGGTGCTGATGTACTTTGTGTGTGGGGCTTCATTGATCATAATTGTATGCTATAACGTTTAAACTGTGCGGCAACATGGACGTCAACTCTGCACTCGTGTGACACGGGCCTAATCTGCTTTTGTCATGTGGGGCAAATTGTAAATTCTGACTTCTGGTGCAGTGTATGTGTATACAAAGTACACAGAAGAAAATGCTCATATTTCCCAGTGTCGCTACTTTATTTCAAAGGGCTTGTGTACATTTCCGTCCTGACCAGTTTTGCTTTACTTTAGGAGAGTCTTTTTAATCTTTTTTATATGGATGCTTTTTTTCCCTCAGTTCTATGCCTGAAATAACCAGAGCGAGCCCCTACGTGCACTGGTGTATTTTGGCCTAGGCCCAAGCCTAGGGCGGCACTCTCCAGGGGGCAGCGACCCGCACTGGGTGGCCCCACCCCAAAAAAATAAAAAATAATTTTTTTACTTTTGCAAAGTATTTTACCAGGAAGGATACATTGAGATTTCACTAATTTACACTTTAAATTTCACTTTCCAGGGGACAGCAAAAAACCTCACCACTAAATGGGTTACTCACAGAGCACCGAAATGACGCCAACTTTTTGGTGTTCTGTAGTTCCCTGCATTTAGGAGAATAAAATTTCCCCACCCTGCAGTGAATTCACCATTCACCACATGTGCATGGAGTCGGCCGCTGAATGCTGCCACCGCAAACCCGTGGCCTGCTGTTTTCAAAAGAACTACTGAATGAAAATGTCTGGAATTTACATATAAGATCCTATGATTGATAATTTCTGTTATAGAAAAAAGAAAACTGCTATTAAAAAAAAGGGGGGAATTTTGCCCAAAACTGAAATTACTAAAAGGTACAAAAAAAAAAATCAATGTAAAGACTTTTTACTGCAGATTAAAATAATAAATGATTTACTAGATATTGCATAAGAACGGGAATATTTTTAACATTGAAACCTAATGGGGTTCGCCTGAATAAACCTGCTGATTGAAACCACCGAACATCAAGGCATTTCACTGCCATTTCTGAGTCTCAGTACCACATGACTGGCTGAACCACGTGAAACGCACACACGCAGCTGCCCGCCCTTTCGTTAACACAGACTCTGTTCTGGACTGAACACCCACCGGGAAGGGAATCAAAGCTACAGTGTACCCTCTGACAGTGGCACCCCACTGCTGACAAGATGGCTCCACAGCATAATTGCTGTGTGCTCATATACACTCGGTTTGCTGGGAATTTTACTGCAGTGGATTCTGATGCACTCATACACACCGCACATTGCATTGCTGGGAGTTTAATTGCTGTGGATTCTGTGATACACACTGCATATTACTGAGTTTTATTGCCCTGGAGCTCTGGGATACGCTCATACACACTGCACATTACTGTGTTTTATTGCTGTGCAGCTCTGATATGCTCATACACAGTGCCCATTTCTGTGGGTTTTATTGCTGTGCAGCTCTGTGATATGTTCATATGCAGTGCACATTTCTGTGGATTTTATTGTTCAACCAATTAGAGCGGCTGTGATCCCGTTTACTTGATATGCGTGGCTGTTCTTCGTAAAAATGCTTGAATTTAAACATTTCATAATTTTATTTCTCAATAGATACATTTGAAATGGTATACAAAATATACAAGTAGGCACTTGGTATCCACTTTTAATATAAAGAGAGGAAAAGGTGGAGCTTAAAGAGGAAGGGTGGGGATTAACCAGGAAGAGGTGTGCCCTTGACAGGAAGGAGTGCGTCAAATTTAAATTAGGGGGTGCACGAGTTTAGTCAGGCCTAGGGCAGCACAAAACCTAAATACACCACTGCCTACGTGACAAATCCAGCATAAAGAGATTTTTTTTTTTTTTTTTAAAAGCTTAACACATCCACATCAAAAGCCCTGGTCCATCCCAAAAGTGTCTGACGGCTACCTGGCTGTAAAGGGTTTTAGGAAATCATTAACCCTAACACATCCATGGCTATTTAAAATGTGGGTATGAGACCCATGCTTAATCCAGGATTGTGCCCACACTTGTACTTATTTTCCAATCTGTATTGTTTCTACAACCCACGTTCAACCTTTCACGTTTCCTTACATCACTCAGACGCTGATGTGAAAAAGCCAAACACTCTTGTACCCTTTTCCAGTTATACTCCATAATGTCATATTTCTCCCTGGTTCAACAAGCAATGCATTGTTATCCCATATATCCGTGTGTATCATGTTACTGGGAAAGTATCCATACCTTCTTTATAAAGGAATAAAATTTGCTTTCCATGTTTGATCTAGTTTATCTTAATGTAGCAACTGTCTAGAAGTTGACAGAATTGACTTTCCATCTCAGTGGGTGTCCTTTGTAACATCCTGTTAATGACTAGGTCAGAGTTCTGTAGCTCCCTCAATCCACCTGCCGGGTATATTCTTACAGTCCACTTTTATCAAAACCTGGTATCAGTGTGTCCTGAGAAAATGACACGTCCCTTTTTTTATGGAAAATAGAACAAATCCGGGCGCACCTTAACAATTCTGACACTGTCAAAGTCTTACCAGCATTTATATAATGCAATGACACTGTATCTCACTGTGAATTATTGACAAATACATCATAACACACCACACTTTTGTAATGGGGGGGAGCACAAAGGATACTTTTACGTGAGTGATCCGTTCCTCTCAGCTCAGGGTCCTGCGGTATGGTCATCGTGCATGATGTCCCAGGGAAGGGGGGCTTACAGCCCAGCGTGGTGGAGATTAAAGTAAAGCAGAAATTTTAAATTTATTAAAAATAACTTCTAAAAAAAAGTCTTGCGCTGGTGCTGGGTGGCGTAATGGTAACATCACTGCTTTGCATGCAGAGAGCCTGTGGAGACATGGGTTTGATCCCAGCAAGAGCACCTCTCCAGTAAGTGTCCTTGGGCATGACAACAGTACGTATTCGCCACCCAGGACTACTTGAAAATGAGAAATGTCAATGTATCCTTCCTGGTCAGCGGCATGCAGGAGGGGGCGGCAGTGGCCCCAGGCATCCACTTCAGGGGGCATCAAAGCGCCCCCCCCCCTCCCCCCAAGTGGCTGTCAGCATGAATATCTGCCGGTCACCTGGGGTTCTATACAACAGCAACTGGCTGGTGTATAGAACCCCAAGCGAGCGGCAGATATTAATGCAGACGGCTGCTCGGAGGGAAGAGCACCTGGCAATATCTTGTCTGGAGCAGACCAGACAGGAGGGGAGAGCTGGGGGCTATATGTATATGGGTACCATGGGCCCATGGTATGGAAAGGGTTCGCAGGTCTTTTCTCATGTCTTACAACTAGATCTTGTACTTGCTTTTGGGGGGGGGGCATGCAATCAAGATTGGCCCCAGGCATTAAAAGCCCTCTGCACGCCACGGTTCCTGGTAAAATTCTTCCATTTAATATGATTCTATAGAATTTATTTTTAAAAGATCACAAATGCGCTTTTGCCATAGGCTTCATCAGTTGGAATCGTTTTGGGGGGGGGGGAATAAAGCAGGTCATGCAGAGTCCAAGGACTTTTATAGTTTTCAGGGATCTATTGCTATATACAAGTACAGTGTGAATTTATGAAAGGCACCCACACCCCCTGAATATGTGAAGGAGCCCCTAAACCTGCATCCATTCGTCATGTGGGCAGCACTCCTGTTTAGTAAAGGCTAACGGACATGTGTTTCTCAAATAAAAAAATCTGAGCGCCCCTGCTCGTACAATGATGGGAATGTGGTTCACAAACCTGGCCGGAAATGGCTTAAGCCTGACCCAGCGCTACTGTGACAGGTAACCTAATCTTTCTATAACCGAATTTCTTTTGTGATTAAATCACACAACCAAGTAGAGGTAACCCTAAACGTGAGGTTTTGGTCCACTTTAAGCTCATGTCTTTGTTGGATTTATTTTTGCACATTAAGCATGTATTTTAAAGACACCCCTCTGTATATGCAGTGTAGTACACAGGTTTTTTGGTCTTGGAGCCCACTTACTGACATGTTATCATGGAACCAGATTCTTTGGTTGTTTTCCCTCCATGCTCTTGCTTGGTGTGGATTAATCCTTTCTGACTCGCATAGTTTAGCCTAGTTTCATTCTTCTGTTGGCAAAGCTTCCCTTCATTCTAACCATAGAAGCATGTGATCAGCATCATGATCATACTGGGCAATGACATTCGGTTTATTGTCCATCTTCCTCTTACTGAAGCACTTTCTACCCACAAGACACTTTATTTGTTACTGTCTCAAAGTGAATAAAATATAAAGAATTTCTTTCAAGAGGTTGAGTTAAGCTATCTGACTTCAATCATATCCTGCAAGTGACATTTACTTCTTGCATATGACCCTGGGGTTCCAGAACAGTTAACCAGAATCTAGACATGTTACTCTAAATATCCTGTCAAATGAAAGCTCTGGCTACAAAACCAGACAAATTTTATTCAAAAAAAAAGGTTGTAACAATTGCTAAAAAAACAAAAACCCCTGCTTCTGCAACTCTTCAGTGTAAAATGCAATGGCTGTGGATAGTTAATTGGCCCCTGGATGTCTTGGCAAAGGGCATCTGGATAGTAGTGAAAATGATCAGCATGGCTGGGTATGGCAGAGCTGGACCTGCAGCAAGAATCTCAATGTAATTCACTGTGATGGATCCATCAGAAAGGAGCCTGGAGGGAGATGCAACTGCAGCCATGTAATGAATGTTGGCAATGTCCACCTCCATGGTGGAGCTGGGGGGTCCAGGAAGGATGTTTGGAGGGGTACAGCGTTGTAATTCACCATTAAATTTGCTGTAGGAGTAGGGAATATGGTAAAGCTTAGCAGCCATGGGTGCCATGTTTCCTAGATGGCTTGGCTCCCACTGACATTGCATAAAATTTTTCTGTTGCCTACTGTCTAATTAAACATGGTCGACCCGTGGATAAACCAGAGCAATCTATGCTGATGTAAAGGGGTTTGGTGGAGGCGCTCGTATCTAGACGTTAGTATTAAGTAGTTGCTGTCAACTGGGGGATGGCACAGGCTCTCGAGAGGTTGTGCAGATAGAATCGGGGAAAAAAACAGTGGAATTCCTAGTGGCGCAGTAATTAGATGTACGTTTGTGGTATAGCTCAGATATTATCAAGGCTAATTGCGTGCACCATAGGTACAAGGTGCAGATGCAAACCAGAGGATATAAAGTGCTAGTGCAATATCCTGAGTGTGCAAATAGGGTTGCAATACAGTTAAAGTGCAAGTGCAACAATACAGATGGGAGACAATATAGCAAGGCTATTGGATACAAGGGGATAATGGCTGAAGTCCAGAATAATTAGGACTGTCTGCCGATGAAAGTCATAAAGGTCTTTATTGATGGTTAGTCCGGTTCCTAAGTGGATGGGTGATGCATCAAATGTGCTCAAGAATATTGTCAATATTACCCTTTCCACAAATATGAGTCTGTTGGTAGTGTCCGTTCTCCTAGTAGTCTTGATGGGCTCCACAATAGGATATAATGAGAGATAGATAATAGTGTGATACCGTTTATAAGTAAAGTGCAATAGACTAGAAAAATGCACACTTACAAGATCCAGAGCCTTTTGAATCCAGGCTCTGGAGTGGAGCGCCTTGTGCCTAAAATTAGGGTGGTCACTGCCCTTCTTTACACTGTCTTATTCGACCTCAGATGGGGGGGACATAAGAGCAGAGGAGAGACAGCGCTCTCATAGCATGACATCAGCCTTAAAATCGTGTGTTGAGAGAGGTAAGAGTCACACTCACCGATTCAGGAGCCTTAATGGTCCAGGCTCAACTGTTACGCATGTGGTGCTCCTTAGCGGTTCAGGAGCTCACCACTTTGGCTGCTTGCTCTGCGTCCAGGTTGTTGGGGTATCTGTGGTACTGATAATAGTCTTACCAAGATAAAAAGCTGGTAAAGGTGTGAAATGAGCTCAATTACTCTCTTAAGTGCAAAATTACAAAGTGCAGAGTATGCTGAAAGTAAAAAATATATGGGGGGGTTGAGACGCGTTTCGGTGCATGTGAAAGTGGGGGGATCTGAAGCCTTCCGGGGTCCCCTTTTTAACTAGGGAGCGTGGGTGGTATTTGGAAACCATTCGCGATTTACTTCTGGGTGTGTGCGGTGCTGCCGATGTCATCTTTCAGCGCCGCGGCCATCTTTGTTTGCGTTCCACCGCTTTGTTTGCGTTCCAATTCGTATTAGTCAGCGCTGGGTGCGTTCGTGAAACAGTCCCAGTTGGTCTTGATGGCTCAATGTAATCACAAGTATACAGTCGGCAAAAAAAATCCCTCTTTGGGGATAATGAACAGTGGTGGGAGATCATAGTGGGCCAGCATTTAAACAGCGGGCATATATACCTGGGGTATATCATAAGGACACATGCAAAGAAAAATAATTAAAAATAGATACATAGGTCCCTGTTGGATAATAGACATTGTATTAAAAGGTCCCAGCGATCTGGCATTTAGTGGGCCATAAAATGATGTGTATATATTTTATACGCAAAATAAAAAGTCCAAATTGCTGGCTTATTATGGATGGTGAAAAACAATGATAGAGGATCATAAAAACATGCAAAGGATAAAAATGATTAAAAATAGATGTGGTAATGCATAGGTCCCTGTTGGGGATAGTAGACAGTGCATTAAAAGATCCCAGCGCTCTGGCATTCAATAATGTGTGTAATTTATACACAAATACAAAGTACTTAATTACTAGAGATGGTAAAGACCAAGAAAGGAGGTCTAAGGGGTGTGTAAGATATAAATTGTAAAATATATAAAGATATATAAAATCTATGCTGATGGATGAGCTGGGGCTGCAGAATGTTTGTCCTTGGGATTTTGCCATGATGGAAGGATCCGAGTGGACTGGTATGGATCTGGGGCTTCAGCAAATATCTGCTGTGGAGGTGCCATGTAATGAGGATCCATCTTAGTTTGACGATATTGCAGCCCCTGCTATGAGGTTTACAAAGTCTGAGGCAATGGGGTGTGGCTGCCCCATGTTATGGCATTCATCTCCTTTCTGTCCCCTATTGGAGAACCAAATACTGAAGACCTGTGGACATACCAGATGTTGAATTATGACATTAATATTTCTGACACCCAATAAATCCGTGTATTCATACAATCATTGGGTGGGAAAAAGAATGGATTCAAAGTAGATTCATTTTAATTAAAAGCTATGGAAGCAGTAACAGGGTTACACCGCTAGACATGACCCTAAACCTCACTGATGGTAACATGTCAGTGGATTCAGCTGCGGTGACCTGCAGCCATGCAAACCTCAGAATACCCGAGCAGCAAGGTCAAATCCTGCACCTCAGAATAGTTTCATACTGGCTTTAATGAGTAATGTTGGATGTGACACATTTTTCTCCAATCCAACATTTTCTGCATTGAATCCTAAATGTATATCTAGCCTCTTGCAGCGCCTGTATTCCACCTCCCAGTATCTGTGTGGTCTCAGGTTTATTGTATGTCCTTTTCTTCCTCAGTTGTTGGAGGGTCCTGCCCTTTGAGGAAAGGGAAGAAAAACCCTGATTTTTAAATACTTACTATATCCAGTGGGATGTTTGATACATGGGGTTTTATTGCTGTGTATGTATAAGTGCAATCTGTGAAAAATATACTATTTTATCTGATTTTACAAACCTCACGATGGAATCGTATTCTCAGCAAGCAGACCTGGAATACCTTGTCAATGAGAAGCCAACATGTAAAACGTAGAGGAAATTGCCATCAGTCCACGCAGATGGATCATTCCAACATGATTCTCACAGAACATGCCTGAAGCCCCAGATCCATCACACCAGTCCATGCTGATGGATGAGCTGGGGCTGCAGAAAGGTTCTGCCCTTGGGATGCTGCCATGATGGAGGAACCATCGGAGTGGGCCCATATGGCAGAGCATGTGCTGCAGCAACGTTTACAAAGTGTGGTGAGGCTGGGACCTTGTTTGGCACAGGGGCAGCCATCACATTGATCTCCTTTCTGATTCTTAAATAGACAAACGCTGACAACCTGTGGATAAGGCTGGGGTCAGATGAACGCAGTGTTAACGTCCGTGTTGCCTGCACATAAGTACGTCCGTGATAGCAAACAATTGTGTTAAATGGAGCCCCAC